>LOJH01022897.1:10635-25184 GCA_001685095.1 Ellobius talpinus
CGCACACTTCTTAATTTAGTATGTAAATAAACAATATCATTGTAGATAGGATTAAAAATCTTTAAAATATTTTTATATGGAATTATTTTATTTTATGTGTATGAGTGTTTTGCCTGCATTTATGCATTTGTACCATGTGTGTGTGCTTGGTGCCACAAAGGTCAGAAGTGGATGTCAGACCACTTGGAACTGGAGTTATGAACAGTTGTGAGCTTCCATGTGGGTGCTGGCAACCAAGCCTAGGCCCTCTGTAAGAGCAACAATTGCTTGTGACCACCAAGCTATCTCTCCAGCCCATTAATACTGTTCTATATTAATGTATGGTCAAGTTTCAGTGTCTCATTGAAAATAACCACATAAATTAGATTTTTCATATTAGTCAATTTTTTTTTTCTCAAGAAAGTGTAAACTTGAGATATTAGTGCTCTTCAAAAAAGTTGTTACAATTGTTTCCCAATTTTATGGCAACCAATCTTTCAGCTTTAACTCAGCTTCTCAACACAGTGTTGTTATGCACATCCGTACTCAGTCAAAAAACCCTCCAAATATAGGTGCCTTTATCTTATTGCTGTCACTACATATGACAACACTGTGTATTGTTTGCTTGCTGTGCTGCAGAACCCCACACATTCATTTCTCTAAACACAGCATCTGTAAGAGGATTGCTACTCTTAGATATCATTTATTTTCTGCATCTAAAGGCCCCTTATATTTTTCAATGCCAAGTTACTCCTATTATTAACAAGTTTTATTTGATGTTGTACAGTAGTATTTAAAGATGATTTTTTCCCTGTGTAAGTGGCTTCAAAGATAGTTTATTTGTCTTCTGAAAAAGAACAAACTCAATTCTCTAATGCAGTTACCTCGCCAGTTCAACATATCCTGAGGCGGCTCTGGCAAGGGCTCTAAAAGATTGGTATTGATATTCTGTGGCATTCAGTTGTCAAGCTTCCAACAGGAGGAAGAACATTTAGCAAATCTGGCCATGTGGCAGCTAATTACACTATTACAAAGTAAATTTACAGAGGGTGACTTGTAAGCTATGCATTGACAACAAGCATCCAAGTTTCTCTTCCCTTGTTTTCCCATAAATCAAGACACAAAAGTTGCATTGTTTATGTGTTACATAAAGATGGCTTTCTTGAACACATTGCAGGAATCATACCTAGATTTTGTGATCTCAAATATAGCTTCTGTGTGTTTGTTTAATTTATTGATTTTTATGACACCTATATGACATATTTCTTTTGTAATTCTATGACTTTTAGACTATTGAGTCATTTAAGTAGTTAGAATATGACAGGGAGATGAAGCATGTTAACAAAATGTTCAAAGACTCAGAGTTTCTTTCAGTAGACCCCCACAAATCAAAGTTTTAAACTAATTCTGAGATTTGAGAACAGTTTTGTTCTTTAGAGCTTATCAAATACCTAGGGAAACAATTGTATTCAGAAATGATTCATGTGCTATTGAAAGCAAGGGTCTAATGAGCAAGGAAACTTTCTGGTGTGTATTAGAAACTGTTATTTGCTGTCTTGTCTGGACAATCCTGCTTCATTTATTGTTGGGCCATTTTGTCTACTGAGGAGGATCAGGCCATCTTTGCCTACAACATAATGTAAAAGTGGCCAAATGTGAAGGATTATAAGCACATTCAGTCCTCAGGGATGTTTCAAGTAAACCAGTATCTGTGAACAAGTTTCAACGACAAATTCATTACCATTCTGCCTTGCATTTTTCCATATTCATGCTAAAATTTTGTGATATTGTGAGCAAAATTGTATTATAGCTAAGTCTTTGAATAAAAGAACAAATGTTGACAGGTTTATCTGCTTACTCTTGTGCAGGTTGGAATAAGCATATTTAATGTCAAAATACACTAATATATCATAGTATCTTTCAAAATTAAATAACACTTTTATTTTCTGAGTCACACAAACAAGTGTGCCTGCAAAGACTTCTTATACAAGGGTCAGTTTATAAAAAAGCCATAATAAATTTAGTAAGAAAATTTTCATTTTGGTCTCTATTGAGAGAAGCTGATCTCTAGCACAAGGTTAGAGCTTTTCCTTTTGGAGTATATACTTCCTTTTAAAGTTGCTGGAATTTTATTATAATATGGATAGATAATTGCTTTTACTTAGTCTGCCACATGATTACAGTTACCTTTAACAGACTTAACAGATATGAGTAATTTATGAACATTTAAAGTGATAAATTAATAATAATTAAGAATTATGTCTTTTTGAAAGCTACTTCAATGTCTGTGCCCTACTGTTAACATATTAAATTATTGTTGTATCAAGGCTTTCACAATGACTGAACTGTATCTCTGGACTTTCTCCCCTATCTTACACTGTTGAGAAGAGTCCACAAGGAGTGTCCCCTGCGTGTGGCAGGACTCCATTGCATTCTTTTCTCCAACCTTCCAGCCTGGCCATTGCTTCCTTCGTCTGCCCACTTGCTCATGGCCATTGTTGCCTACATTACTTCCACCTAGAACGCTAACGCATCATTTCCCATCGTGTGGGAGTATTTCCATCTTTCAATCTCGATAGTTTAAGAAGGAAGATTCTGCATCGTAATAAATCCTGGGCATTTACTCACTCATTCCAAGTTTCAATTTATGTAACATCATAGGAATGGAAGTAAGTCTAAAATTGAGGGCCAGCTCCTTGCTCTCATCTCAGATCTCTTACTTTCAAGTTTATTCCTTGTGGCAATCCGTAGCTCTCTGTTTCCAAATGAATTTCAAAGTGAAGAAATGCACTCTCCTCTGGCAGGAACCTTCCGGGAATGTATGTAAAAATCAACATACATAGAAGATATCAAGCACATCTTAAATTTCTAGATACATATTTTTGAATGCTCAGTTGGTGATCTATAAAAAGACCATAAATAGTCATATTTCCCAAACACAGCAATAGTTGAAATTTAATTTTACCAAAAATCTAGCCTTCATTTTAGAAGTAATTTAAAAAAAATAGCAGAAATTAATTCCTTCAGATTGGAACAGACTTGGGAAGAAATGGCGATAAGACTGATGGGAAAGGAGGAGCTGGAAAAAAGATCCTGGAGGATCCTGGAGGAGGTCTTACACGTCAAGCATGGTAGGTCAGCGTGGGTATCACCGGAGCATTGAAAGAACAGGGCTCGGGGAGAGGAGGTGGAAAGAGATAACCAGCCCGCCTTTCCTATCCAATTACTGTCTTTGGATGTGTGCTCTCTGACAGACGGATTTGTTAGCTTTGTTGTAATAGGTAAGGGCGTCAACATGCTTTTGTGTTTCCACATAAGGTTGAGTCTGTTTCTTTTGCGGTTTTAAGAAGTTACATTTATTTTGACTGATACAGAAAATAACGATTATGCATATTAGTGGGGCCATTTCAGCACATGCATGCATTGTTCAATGTTTGAACAAGTTTCAGCATTTCTATTTGCTCAGATATTTGTCTTTTTCTATTTTGAAACATTGACAATTCTTTCTCTAGCTTCCTCAGATACTCAATGCCTTATACTAACCATCCAGTCATTCAACTGTGCAGCAACGAGAACTTCTGCCATGTATTTAATGACAGCTTAATTTCTCAGTCACCTGTGTCCCCTACTCCCCTTGAACTCTGGCAACCATCATCCTGACTCCATGTTACCTTTTAGACAGCATACCATTTCAAATGTAAGAGTGCCCTTTACACAACATCATCTTTGGTTGTATAAAGCACACTAGCCTGGAAATAGGGAAACCTCTGCTTTATATTCTTTTTTATGGGTCTGAGAATGGGTATGACCTGAGCTCTGTGGACCTCCATCTTCTACTGGAAAATAGAGAGGCATATCTAGGACCTGGTGCTAATGTCTGTCAACCACTATCCTTGCTCTGTGATGTCACAAACGGAGTGTGTCCATTAACTGATACTAAGTTGACAGAGTTGAATATTTTCAAATTCAAATACAACTTAAAGGTAAAATAGGCATACATAATTCCAGTGCAGTTTTTTTCTTAACTTCCTCAACAAATCCAACAAGTAATATATACATATATATGTATATACATGTATATATATATATATATATCCAATAAGTGATGCCTCACCCCACTCCAACAAATAAAACGCTAAACTTGGCATAGAGCAGATAAAGTTCATCATTACCCTATATATTATTATATTCCCTTTTGAAAGCAATAGTAATTTTAAAAGCAGTAGAAATTGAATTCCTCTATACCCATATATAAAAAGACAAAAGCCCATGGTAATTTTGGTTGTAAAAATTAATACGATCAACATGGAGAAAACTTGAGGAGTCTATGTTTCCCAAGTTATTGGTCCTGCCACTCTTTATCAAAAGTTCTCATGTTTTCATTTTGTATTTGCTATCTACAAGATTATATTCTGCTTCTCTTGGGTTGATGTCAGGCATAATAATAAAAACAACTCTGACCTCCCATAGGCAAAAGACTTTTGGAGTCTTATTGTCTTGTGTGATGCTTCCACGAGTCTTTTGAAGTTGTTTTTCAACTACCTGCTAGTCCAGGCCCTCTTCCAGCTCTGGGAGCAGCTTGCCCCTGGAAGGCTGGGGGTGACTTCTCCAGGTCAGCCTGTGAGGAGTGGAGAGAATAGCGTGCTTGTCAATGCTGCTAGTTCAGTATGGCCAGGAAGGGGCCAAAGGCAGAAGAAATTCTCATCCGTACCCACTTAACTGCTCGGCAAGAGAGAAATCAAAGCATTCACAACAGCAAAGGGATGCCTGGTGGTTTTCACTAGAGGAAAACAGGGTCAGTGGGAAGGGTTGCATATCTTTGTGAACCTCTGCATCTTAGCATCTCCCCTGGTCTCCAAGTTTTGTATCTCAGGCCTACAGTTGCTCTTTCTTTGTTCAAAGTATTTTCTGGGCCTCCAATACAAACACACCACTAATAGCTATTATATCTTGTGCATATGACCCTGGCAAAAGGTCAAAGGAAATGATTAAGCAAATTTCTCCTGGATGTGGACTCCTTCCCCAACCCCCCCTTTTTTTTTTCTTAAGTATTATCAGAAATTCAGAAGCTCCTTTTTGCTATTTCATGAAATGCAGAAGTAGAAATCATAGAAGAGTTGTCTTGGGCATCATCAAGCCAATCTCGTGGAGATCTTAGAGTTCATAGCCATTTGAGAGGTCTCCACTCTCATCTCCTCAAGACAGATAGAGAGTGGGCTTTTGCGCTTACAGCTGAGCTCTTACCTAATATATTTGAGGGACCGTATTTGTTGTTTTTATTCTTTTTATTTATTTTTAAATTAGTGAACGAAACAACATATTTCTTTATAGAAATTTCATACACACTGTGTTTTTGCTGACCCCCACCCAATTCCACTCTCCTTATAAACCCATATTCATATCTTAGTTATTCTAATGCCCTCCCCATGCCCACTAGTTAAATTCTCGCTTCCTCTTCTCATGTTACAAGGGCTATTTTCAGAGCTTTTGGTCTTAATTCTCAGAACACCATAGTGTTCATTCTATATATCCCCATTTATAGATGAGAAAATAGAGACAGACAAGGTAAGGGACTGGACTGAGCTCACCTATCAAGTAAATTTGGATACAAAATGGTTGTGACTCTGAAGTACTATATTCGGGTCTGATCTACATGTCTTATTTTTCTTTTCTTTAGAATCCTTAACACAGTAGTCTTTGGTTGAGCATTTGGAGACTGTGAAGTAGCAACAAAGCGATTATGTGAGTTGATGCCAGCCAGATTACTCAAACCAGGGTGACTAAATACCCCTGTCATATAAAACAAATCTGACTTGCTCCTCTCATCTCAAGTCCTATTCATTCTCAAAAATATTCTAGATTGCATAATAAATGATATGGCTACATTTAATCGAAACATAAAATACACTTGGGAAAAACCATAGAGGACTGTTACTTTGGCCATTGCACTTACTTCTAGAAATAGGACCTCCTTGCTTTTGGCCAAATTTGTATTTATGAATTCTGGTTTGATGGCAGGCCCATTTGCCTTGTGTGAAATAAATGTAGTCTATGAAGTTAAAATTAGGGGGGTGGGAAGCCATATGTTTGACTAATGTTGGTTTTTATATAGGAAAACATGCTCAATAAGTTTTTCTTGTTGTGTATTATCACGTAAGAAGGAGTATGCATTTGACTAAGGGGGAAGAAGTTCCTCACGTCAGAGTGGTGAGCTGGATCTTTATACTCAATGTGGTGACTTGAACGAGAATGCCCCTCATAGGATCATATGTGTTAATGCTCAGTCCTCATTTAGTGTGACTGTTTGGGAAGAATTAGGAGCTCTGGCTTTATTGGAGAAGGTGTGGCCTTATTGGATGAAGTGTGTCACTGGAGTTGGGCCTCAAGGCTTCAACAGCTTATTCAGGGCCCAGTCTTATTCTCTCTGCCTGCTACTTATGGATCATATTAAGATCTCAGCAACTCCTTCAGCACCATGCTTGCCTTCTGCAACACTCCCCACCAGGATGGTCATGGATAAACCCTCTTACTGTAAGCAAGTCCCTAATGAAATGCTCTCCTTTATAAGTTGCTTTGGTTATGGTGTTTCATTATAGCAATAGAACAGAAACTAAGATACTCAGTATGTAAAAGGAAATATGTCATGAAAGCAGGCACCAAGTTCAAAAGAAAAAGGAAGAAGGGTGCTTGAATCCTTATGTAAAGAATTTGGATTAAAATGAAGAGCATTATGTTTTGAGGGAAAAATGAAGGGAAAACGAGATAATAAAAGAGAAGATTGCAAAGGTCATTGGCTGGCAGTATTTTTGATGGATTGAGGGACAGGATGTTGAAGAGACAGGAAGCTCAAAAGAATGGACATGAAGAATTTGGATGATGCTATTGCACAGGTAATATACTCTGAACAGAACTAGAGTGAAATTAGGCCTCATAATTTTATGGGAGATGAATATCATCAGTAACCCCATAGGATGCTGAATATTGAAGACAAAATGGTTTGGAGATTATCAATAAACTTCTAGATAAGAACTTTCGATGTAAGTTAGCACTGTATGGTGTGGTTATATATTTGGAGTGATAAACTATTAGTATTGTTCTATATTTTCATTTTTAGATTTTCCATGTCTCTTGGTCAAAGTTGTGGTTTGCAGTATAAAAGAAATTTTGGAGAACTTAAGAGATTACAAATCTTTTGCTTGAGTGAAGTAACTTTCATGTCTTTATGAGTTTTTGTAGATCAATATTTTCCATTGTCCCCAGAGTATACTTATCCAAATAAAACATAATTATCTTAGTTTCTGTACCTCAAATGGAAGAAAGAAAAAGACTAGATTATCATTATTATATAAGAAAATGGTATTCATTGGTTGTAAAAATTATGGAAGAAGGAACAAGGCCCAGAAGGATGGGAAGCAAATGCAAGGTGATGTGTTACAGGGTTTGGAGATGGTCTCACCGTGCTTCCTGATGGGAGATATGGGAAACCATGGCCAGAACAGTTCACTACAATGAATAGGTCTTCTGTATCATTATTGTGATGCCTCTTATTGGACTGTTTGTTCAAGGAATTGCCAATATCTCTCTGTTTCTGGGCCATATCATCATATCATATGAATAGTGTATAAATTATATATGCATATATATCTTATATCTATATATAGAAAGCAAATAACATAATTTTTATTTTTAAATTGCAAGCCTCAATATATCTTGAACCTTAAAATAGTTAAAGGTTTATTGAATGATGTTATATATCATGTTTCTAGCACTCATAGGTCTAGTGTTCAAAACTGATCATCTAATAGGACACTCTGCCATTGGCAATTCAAAGCAAAGACCATGGCCATTGCATCACTGTAATTTACTTGACATTTCACACAGGTAAAAAAGTCAACCCAGACTTTTAAGCTGTGTATACAAATCAAGAGAAGCTTATCCAACAGGCTTTCCTAAAATTATCTGTGCACTCTCAATTTTATTACAAATAATAATAGTAAGTTTGGTTACTGTTGTAATAACTAACAGTTATTCTAAAATGAAATAATTATTTTAAAGTAACTATTGCACTGTCTTACTATACTAGCTGAGATTTTGAAAATTAAATAATGCCAGGTTAAATAAATTTCCCAGGGACACTACAATAGACATGGGGGGATTTTAGCAGACATCTATTAATCTTTCTTACAAAAGCACATGCTGATTAGCCCATGAAGATTGATTTCACACATTGCCATAGCTGCAAACCAGTACCTCAATAGGAATCTATAAAACACTATGTTGATGCAATCATGGGAAAGAATAATTTTAGAAAATGATAGTAATGAAAGAGGAGAAAGTTATAAACAGGGCTGGTTTAAATGAAAATTGCTTGAGATAAATGAATAAATGAGGTAGTGTAAGGCAGTACATGTAGCAATATTGCTGCAACACAGTGCTTTTCATAAAGTATCTTAAAATATAAACCCTGAACCTCATCTTCAAACTTTTCCATAAAACAAGAATTTTTACTTAGCAGATGCAGTGATGCCATTTATAGATGTCTATATCAGAGAGGGATGCATCCAGAAACAAGGAAAAATTAATCTTGATATTCTAAAAAAATAAAACAGTCAAATCTTTCTGTTTATGGTTAAAGATCCATTTAAAAGTAGGTGTGTTTTCCTGGAATATGTTTTCTGTAGTGAAAAGCTTTTCAGAGGGAAATAGCCAGTTTGGAGAAGCTGCCTAGCATTCAGCTCAGGTGTTGTCCCTTGGTGTGTTTAGGGATGAATGTCCTTACGGTGTTGTGAACATAGCATTTTCCATGTCTCAGCAGCAAAGCATGTGGCACATTTATATCTCTACATGTGTGTACTGGGGTCATTACTAGCTTCCCCAGCTCTATTCTTATCTTCATGCCACTGAGTATAAAACCTGAAGTGTTCCAGACATCCATATGTTTTCTGTCTTCCTTAGGCTGTCTAAAGAAAAAAAAAGCAAAGTGCTACCTCACAGTACTCGAAGGACCAAGTTTTAGAATAATTAGCATTCAAATCTCATGCAAATTGAGTAAAAGGTAATCATAAAAGTTGCAGATAAAATGTCCACTGCCAGACAAAGGAACTCCAAGTTTGACAAAGTTTCTTCAGGTTTTAGGCTATTAGCGTGCAGTCACAGTGACACTTTGTGTTCAGTGTTGGGGAATGCACGCTAGTGAAGAGTAGGATGGACAGACGTCACAGTGCAGCACAGGGTCCAAGAGCTGCTGCAAGTCAAGTCTTGGTTGATTCAAGAGAGAGAGCAAATCGAAGTGAAATGTGTGCTCAGTCTAGATGAATGCTGTGCTATTCTTGCATTAACGACACCTCCCAAATTCACTGGATTTTATATTATCTGACAGCATTAATGTCTCTAATATATAAGCTGGCTGACATAAAAGTCTCTGAATCTAAAATACCTGTTATACATTATTTGCTTAGATATTGGTGTTTTATATCCACATTTAAAATGTCCATGCTTAAATACATGTTTAAACTGATATATTATACCCATGATTAAAAAGTCATATTATACCCATGTCTAAAATTTGTAAATAAATGATCTGACAACACTTCAAAATCAGACTGACAGAGAAACTGACTTGCTTCAAAGATGTGAACCTGAAGTAGCACAATACTATTTTTATTTCATGAAGTAAATGGTGATAAATTCAACAGATACTAGTGGAACCTTGTTAGATTAAAATATCCAAACTTATTATTCAGGTCAACTAGATGACTCAGTGGCTAAATGCGCTTGTAATTAAGATTGGTGACTGTGTTTAGTCCCAGGAACCCATGCGATAGAAGGAATAATCTGATGTCTGTGAGCTTTTCTCTTACCTCCATATTTACTTTGTGGCATATATCTCCTTCCCAAATTCAAACAAAAAAGAGTTTCAGATATGTGCATATCCCCAACACCTAGTTAAGGATATATGTGTTTTAATTATTTTAATACTTTAGAATTATTCATAAAGGTGGTACAATATTGAGTTGCTATTTCTTTAACAAAGTAATTTAAAAACAGTACAGTAATTAAATTAAGGAATTGGTTTTCAGTGCTAACCATTAATTAATATACCTACACATCAAACAGTTAGTTAGTCTATATTGAGGAAGGAACAAACACATTACCTCAGCTGAAAGGCCAAAGACTATAAAATATCTATATTATCAAAAATATTATTTCACAAAAGATGTGTTTTAATCTTGTGCCATCATCTTTCTCTGTATGATTCATATGTGTCAGTGTATAGCACCTATTGGAATGAATATGGACACCAGACTTTTTCTATATGTTTTTTGTGGTTATGTATATGTATATGTGTGTGTGTAGCACCCATGTGAGTAAATATGGATTCCAGACCTTTCTCTATATGATTTGTGTGGGTATATGTGTGTGTGTGTGTCTGTGTGTGTGTGTAGCATCCATGTTAGCGAATATGGACACCATGGCAGAATGATGCCAAGTGTCTTCTCTCATTATCTACCTTATTTCTTCATTGCCTTGAGACCAAGTTTCTCACTAAATCAGAGCTTGTTATGTCTACTAAGAGCCTGTCTATTAAGGGAGTTCTTGGGATGGCCTGCCTTAATCCTCCAAAGCTGGAATTTTAGGTACATGGATCCATACATATGTATATGCATTTGTATATGTAGATGTAGCTGATATTCTATACTTTATCTACCAGAATGTGGTTTTACAAACACTGGCACAGAATGGTGATAGTGGAAACTGAAGCCACAAGATTACCAAGCACAGATGACTACATTGAGAGTCATAGCTCACCACTTTATATGCCATGGTTTTCTCCATAGGTGATCTTCTGCACACATTTTCATACCATGTCACTCAAAGTTGTGGATATTCTGCCCTAACAGAAAATATGTGTGCACTGTTCTTTGGAGATTAGAGAAATTCAACCTGACCTGCACAGATGAAACTTTGGGAATAATATAAGTTTAGCAGTGAATCAGTTCAGCTTTGTAACAGGGTTAACTAACTTTATCAAGATGCTCTATGGTGTGTGTGTTGCAGGAATTCATTCCGCCAATAGTTTTGGGTATCGGCCCTAGCGTATGGTTTCTATGTGTGCACATGATCTCTTATAAGGAAGAGGAGGGGTTCTCTCTCACTTTTTTTGTGTGGTGTTCAGAGATCAGATCACTCTATCCATTGACCCCAGAACAGAATGGAAGGATGTGGGATTCCTCTCTGTATTCTGTGAATATGTCTTATTACCATTGGTTAATAAAGAAGCTGCTTCAGCCTCTTTATTGACAGGACTGAACAGAGCTAGGAAGAAAAACTAAACTGAATACTGGGAGACAGAAGGTGGAGTCAGGGAGATGCCATGTAGCTGCTGAAGGAGAAAGACACCAACCAACCGCTGAGGAAACAAGACATGTAGAAAATGAGGCAAAGCCACAGACTTGTGACGATACACAGATGAATAGAAATGGGTTAATTTAAGACATAAGAGCTAGCTAGGAATACAGTTGAGTCACTGGCCAAAGAGTGTTGTAATTAATATAGTTTCTTTGTGATTATTCGGGTCTGGGAGGCCGGTAAACAAAATCAGTCTGCACTTACAATAGAAGGCTGCAGTGGCTTGCTACCTTTTTGTTATTCGTAAGTATTCCCTAATAAATCATTGTTATCTTTTTATTTGGGCTCTCATGATTTTACTTAACATTGCCTGCATTTGGTGCCCAATGTGAAAGGAACCCACATTAGGCCAATGGTAAGGTTTAGGGAATGCTGATATGTTTGTATGGCATCCCATGGTGGGGAGCCCAACTGATAAGTAAAAGTGCTTTGAATATTACTATGTGGAGGAACAGGCAGAGAGGAAGAAAAGGTATAATTCAAGGCAATAGACTGATTGATTGACATTCTCCACTCTCGGTACCTCTGGATTTAGAAATTGCCGTCTTCACCTGTGCATCCATTGTTGTTTTGCACTCTTGGGAATCAGTGTTCCCTTTCTTGTTCCATCAGCTTTGCAAATCTCCTTGCCTCACAGTGAGGCTCTGAAGGTTATTCATTTATTTATCATGTAGAAAGGTCTTAATAGAAATATCTTACAGAATGAATATTACAGCAATCACAAGCTAGTGCGTTGTGAAATTCCCCTCTGTATGCTATGAATATGCTTTATTACCATTGGTTAATAAAGAAACTGCTTTACCCTATGACAGGGCAAAATACAGCCAGACTGGTAGAGATATAGAGAAAGAGTAGGTGGAGCCAAGGAGATGCCATGTAGTTACCGAAGGAGAAAGATGCCACCAGAACCTTACTGGTAGACCACAACCTTGTGGTAATACACAGATTAATATAAATGGGTTAAATTAACATGTAAGAGTTAGTTTATAAGAAGCCTGATCTAATAGGCCAAACAGTGTTGAAAATAATATAGTTTCTGTGTGAGATTATTTGGGTCTGGGAGGCCAGAAAATTAACATGTAGTCTCCGCATACAAAATGTCACCCAACATATGTTTTATTACTGTTGGTTAATAAAGAAGCGGCTTTGGCATATAACAGGGTAGAATATAGTCAAACTGGAAGCAATAGAGAGAGAGTAGGTGGAATCAAGGAGACACCATGTAGCTGCCGAAGGTGAAAGACGCCAGGCCAGAAACTTACCAGTAAGCCACAGTCTCATGGCAACACATAAATTAATAGAAATGGATTATTTTTTTGCCATTTTCAGCTTTTTATTTAAAAAAATTTTGTGATCAAACTCCATTAGCATTAAAACATTTTAAAAACATTTAAGTTTATTAAATACAGTCTGCAGAATCTGACTGTATACAGGAGGTCATGACCATCACATAAGCCTGTGGCATTCTCTAAAAAAACAAAACAAAACAAAAACCTGCAGCACTCAGGGTTATAACGAAAGGCAAAGTGAAGTAAAATCACACTTTCTTTCCAACTACCAAAATGTAAGAAGTGTAAAACTGCTGAGGAAAGTTTAAATAAAAAATTCAATGGCAATTATACTAACTCAATAGCTTTAAATTATTGCTTAATTTAAGATATAGGAGTTAGCTAGAAATACACCTGAGTAATTGACCAAGTAGTGTTGTAATTAATATAGTTTCTGTGTGATTATTCAGGTGTGGGTGGCCGGGAACAAATGAGCAGTCTCCATTTACACTAGTACATTGTAGTTCCTGTGCACCTCTTGTCTCAAGTCCATGGGTGTGAGGGTAAGTTGCTGAAGTAGCACATATGCAAGAAACGCAGACACACAGACACATATGCAAGAGCATGCACACACACACACACACACACACATTTTTCCTGACTCACAGAGTAAGTTCATAGACACATTTAAGAGGGGAAGATGAACAGAAATGCAAGGAGAATGCCCCCACTTCTCATTTTGTGTCTTGAAACAAGACCTCAAAATGTTGTCTTAGCTCGGCCTGGAACTCACTATGTAGACCCCGACTCTGTTCAAGCTTGCATCTATCCTCCTGTTTCTACCTAACTACACTGGATTACAGGAGTACACAAGCATGAGAATGAGTTCTGAACCTTTCTACTATTCAAGAAGCCCTTTCTAGGACTTCATAGGATCAGTCAGGTACTGAAGGATCCATTTCTTCTTGTGAGCCCTGTCCCGTTCCTACTTCAGCTCTTTTGTTCGCTTTTCTTTCTGAGACAGGGTTTCTCTGTGTATTCTTGGCTGTCTTGGAACTCACTCTGTAGACCAGGCTGTTCTCGAACTTATAAAGATCCACCTGCCTCTGCCTCCCTGACTGCTGAAATTAAAGGCATGTGCCACCACCTCCCAGTTCCTACTTTATTTTTTAATATGCACTATGAATGTTCATTTATATTTTTATTTTTAATTTTTGTTGTGTGTTTGTCGATATATGTTCATGTGAGTGTACATGTGTAGGGAAGGTAGAAGGGGTTTTTCAATCCCCTGGAACTGGAATTACAGGCAATTGTGAGCTTTCCCGTGAGAAGTGAACTTGGATGCTCTGGAAGAGCAGCAAGTACTCTCAATTACTGAACCACTCCTCTAGGCCCTGAATATCTTAGAAGATAAAGTTTGTTTGCCTCCCTAAATATCTTTAAAATAAACATCAACATATAACCAACAAATAAGAATACCTTTGCAGTTTATATAAACTGATGCAAAGCCAGCAAGCTAATGGTTCTGTGCCTTGTTGCCCAGTTGGAAACTCTATTTCTGTCAGTACTTATCTATGAAGAGGAAACCTTTCATCAGAAACTCATCCTTATAAAACATGCATAAATCACCAGAGAAGACAAAATCTGAGCTAAACACAGATTTACTCCATGTTTAAACATCAACTCCGCTTTCTAATCCCATCTAGGTTCAAAGCCCATAATTAGTGAGGTCAATTCTTAGGCCAGGCAAAGGAGTGTACACCTAGAATCATGCTTACAACCATTCTTTATTTGTAGAAATTAGCAGTCAGATGAGATTGTTTATGTTCTGGGAGTTGATTAAACTCACTGGCTTCCTTTTTTAACACCATGTGAGGAAAACCTACTAGACAG
>LOJH01022898.1:2278-16780 GCA_001685095.1 Ellobius talpinus
ACAAGAGCTAGTTCCAGGACAGGGTCCAAAGCCACAGAGAAACCCTGTCTCGAACCCCCCCCCAAAAAAAAACATTCAAGTGCTACATTCTGGACCTTGAGGCCATAAGAATTTTGTTTCCCCATTCCAGTGCTTGGGGCCAACCCTCAGGCCTCACACATTGGGTATGTAGTCTGTTAGTGAGATCCATCCTCAGGTTAGAACCGAGTCTAATCTAGGAAGAGGATGGCTGCTGGAGAGGAGCTAAGTGCGGCTACAGCTCATGGCTTGTTGAGCAAGGACCACAATACATGAATGAGATGGTTGGGTTTTAGGGGGTGGGTGGAATTTTTTTTTTTAAATTCTGCCTAGATTGGTGCATAGTGGAAAAAAGTAAAGATTCAAAAGCTACCAGGAGTGATGCAGCATTCTTTTCTTTCCTGTCCTACCAGGAGTAACACGTTTCCTCCCTCTCGAACTGAAAACTCTCCATTTGGAACATACTAGGAGAGGCAGTTTTGTATTCTTTGATCAAAGATTATTGAAATTTTGCTTTTGGGAAACTAATATTTGGATTTCTTTGATTTTTAATTATGTGTACACATCTGTGTGTAGTCTGTGTATGTAAGCATGGATAGCTGAGAAGGCCAGAGGTGCTTGGTTTGGCTAGAGCTGGAATTGTAGGCAGTTGTGAGTACTTGATGTGGGTTCTGGGAATTGAATTTGAGTCCTCTTTACAAGAGCAATATATCCTCTTAACTGCTGAACTGTATGTTTAGCCACAGAAAAACTGAATTGAATTACCCAGTTTGTGTTTCAGGAAAGATGTTAACAGTTCTTGTTTTGAGACAAGATCTCAGTCTGTAGTCTAGGCTAGCTTTGAACTCAGAGTTTTTCTCTACCTAAGCCAGCCTTCGCAGTGGTGGGATTACAGGTGTTTATCATCAAATCTGGCTCTAAACATACTTTTCTAAAATTTAAGAATAAGTTAGGTACTGAGAAAAAGAAAAAGCACTAAACAGAAAGGTTCAAGGACTGGGGATGTCCCTCAATGACAGAGTTTTTTTTTTTTTTACCGGGAGTTTTATCCCCAATATTACATGTGCTTATATGCTCAAGTGCACACACACACTTTAGAGATCAACAACAACAATAGAGATCTTTTTCTGATTAAGATTACAGAACTCTCCTTGACTGTTGGATCTGAATCCAAAGGCTAATGAAGGAAATCCTGTGGATAATGGTGAAGGGCTTGAACCAAGTACTCAACATTTACAGTATCAACTTTTTCTAAGATGAGATGAAGGCATGCTCACCAGGAAGCAAAATTCCTGCCATGAAATGTATAGGATTCCAGATGAAAGTCTAAGTTGCTACCACAGCTAGAAAGTGTGGTTCTGATTATGCAGCATCACAGAGGTCATTCCTCAGGCTTTGAAAGTGCCTTTCCTCCATGTTAAAGCCATCTCACACTTAATGTTTCTAATTTCCCACTTAAGGAGCGTTCTGCCTTCAGAGGGTAGCTATCTGTGTCTGTCAAGGGATATAGAGGGAACCTGAGCCCCATACCTATTGTAGTGCTAATGGAGAAATTTTAATTACTTTGTATAGTGGCAGTTTTATTAGTTTGTATAATGACAGTAAAATTATTTTGCTCTTTGTAGAATTTGCTAATTATAGTGTGTTGTTCCCTCAGCTCACAGTTCTGGCATGTCTGTGTGCTGAGCTGAGAAATCAACGCTGCTCTTTTTCCTTCTTCTGTTACTAATGGTAAAAATACCACTCACGTCTTTCAAATCTCTTTTCATAGCACATGACAACATTGGAGGCTGTTGGGCGTTTATACATACAGTTTTGGCTGTTAATCCAGGTGCATTTGAACTTGGCCATATATGACAGATGGAGATATAGTACCTATTTCACCTATAGAACCTATTTATCTGGTTTGTTCCTAAGTTTCACACCCTTCTTCCTGTCTTTCTATGGTGCCTTTTCTTTCATTGCTTGCCTTTATTTATTTATTTTAATTTCTTTATCTCTCATGTATTACATCCTGTCCCCAGTTTCTCCCCCCTCCAAACCTCCCAGTTTGCCCTTTCCTCCATATTATTTATTTCTTGAAACAGAGTATTTCTATCTACCTTGATTTCTTGCTGGTCTGGAACTTTCTACGTAGACCAGGCTGCCTCGAACTTACAGAGATCCACCTGCCTCTTCCTCCCGAGTGCTGGGATGAAAGGCTTGTACCCAGCTCTTATTAATTTTTGCGGTTCTGAGACTGAATTTAAGGCTTCTTCATACATGTTAGCCATATCCCTAGCCTTTCCCCCCTTTCCCTCCTTTTTTCTTTTGTGTGTGGAAAAAAGTAATGTGGTAACATTGAGGTATCTTGCTTTTGACCTCCAAAACTTGAGATATATTTATAGTGGGTTGAGGAGTGAGTACAGTACTCACCATCGGTCTCAACTCACACCCTGCCATTTGGTAGTCAAGGGTGCACCTTACATGTTTCTATGGATGCAGTGGATTCTATTTATAGTAATTAAGCACATCAATACCTCACAACACTGTCAAGTAGTAAGAGATGTGTTCAGATGTGCTAAGGAGATATGTAGCTCACAGTGATCAATTATTCAGAATGAAGCTCCAGAAGCTGCAGAAGCAGTGCACGTACCTAGTCAGGACACAACAGCATTGGTGGCGGTGATGCCAATGACAGCTCCATAGAGAGCTGGCATCTTCTGGGAGGCTCACCGAGGATGCATCTGGTCAGTGTATTAGTACTCTGTAGCCAGTGTCCTACCAAGTGAGGCAGGAGTAAAAGGAGAGGTTTGTAGAAACACTTTCCTCTATTTCAATAGACAGAAATGGCCATCTGAAATCATTACTTGAGTCTTAATTCCAATATATTTTATGGTTGAAGTAGAAACCCTGTCCTAGGGTGGTTGCTACAAGTGAGTGAGGCTTTTTGATTCTGGTAACAAAGGTTTATTTTTATCTATTTAAAATGTTTTTATTTTATTTTGTTTTATTTTATTTGTGTGGATGTTTTGCCTGAATTTATTTCTGTGTACCTTGTGCGTGCATGGTACCCGTGGAGGTCGGAAGAGGGCATCAGGTCTTCTGAAACTGAAGTTACAGATGTTTGTGAGCCACCATGTGGGTGCTCAGAATTAACCACCCAGCCATTTTTCCTGCCTCTATGTTTTAATTAGAAATATTGTCATTATTTCTTTGAGAATTTCATGTATTTGGATCACATCCATCCCCAGCAGCTCCTCCCAGATCCACCCTACCTCTCTATGACCTTTTATGTCCTCTTTTATTTTTAAATGCCCCATCAAGTCCAATTTGTCCTGCCCTTATTCTTTTTGTTTTGTTTTTTTGATACAGGCTTTCTGTGTAGCTTTGAAGCCTGTCCTGGAGCTAGCTCTTGTAGCCTAGGCTGGCTTCGAACTCACAGAGATCTTCCTGCCTCTGCAGGGATTAAAGGCGTGCGCCACCACTGCCCAGCACCCCTTATACTTTTCACTGTGGGACTATCCACTGGAGCTTGGTTGATTTACCAGGAGACACACCCTTAAAACTGACTTTCCCTTTCCCAGAAGCCATCAACTGTCAAATGAGCTCTCAGCTGGGGTGGAGACTTGTGAGAGCCCTGCCCTCTCTCCAACCTGAAATCCTGACTGCCTTGATCTAGCCAGAGTGCAGTTGTATCATGTCCAGAGGAGAGTGTATTGCTGTCCTCAGTCTTTCTGACATCTAGCCCTTACCTCCTTCTTGTTCCCTCTTCTAAGATGGTTTCTGAGCCTTGGGGAATACTTGCCAGGCCTCCTTAGCCTTATTCCCCAGGGATAGGTGAGTGCGCTATCCGCCCATTCTGCAGCCCCACAACACAGGACAATCAGACATGATAGGGAGTCAAGTCAAAGCAGGAACTCAGTTTATTACTGTGAGCTTCAGCTTATATAGGTTACGTGACATCGTGTGATGTGGGGGTTCTTCCAGCCAATGAGAGACAGCCAAGTCCTCCCTCTGGCTGGAGGGCAGTCTACCTAGATTTTACCGTCTCATCCTTGGTAGCTTTGAGACTATCCCTCAAACTCAAGCCAGGCTTTTCTCTATCCTACAGGCCTCGAGGTACAGGCCCTGAACTTGAGCCAGGCTTTTCTGTCCTACAGGCCTCAAAGTACAGGTCCTGAGATAATTTTGGCCCAACAAATATGTATAATTTTTAGAAGTTCACTCTTGTTTTTTGTTGTTTGTTTGTTTTGTTTTGATTTTTTGTGTGCCTAGGTTTCTGTCCATGTTGGAAGAAGAAGTGTATAGTCAAAACTCTCCTATCTGGGATCAGGATTTTCTGTCAGCCTCTTCCAGAACCAGCCCACTAGGAATCCAAACAGGTACCTTTCCTTTTAAATAAATAAGAGAGCAACCAGGAAGATCAAGTCACAGTGTTAGTTGTTATTCCCTTTGCATTTATTCGAGTTTCTCATAAGGAAATGGATGATTAGAGCCAGTAAGTCTTGGATATGCATTACCCTAACTCACATTATAGTGCAGTGTCTTTGTTGATGAGCAGCACAGACACAAACCAAGCAGGTTCACCCACATTAAGGGTAGGAAGTCTTGGTTTGCATAGTCCAGTTAGTGGAGGATCAAATTCCAGGAAGCTCAGCTCTGTCATGAAATGCTGGCCTTTTGAAGATATTTACTTCTATTAGCAATTGTATTCATTTTCTTTTCTGTTGATGTAATAAAATGCTCTGACAAAAAGCATTCTAGGAGATAAAGGGTTTATTTTGTCTTGTAATTCCAGAGGGATAAGTCTATCATGACCAGGAAACCATGCAACAGGTAGGGGAAGGCATGGTGGCAGACACAGGAAGCTGGCTGATCACATTTCATCATCACACAGAAAGGCAAGAGAGAGAAAAACGGGTCAGGCCATAAAATATCAAAGCCTTATTCTAGTGAGGGTACTTCCTCCATCAAAGGTCCGCTTCATAATGATTCTATCACTTCCCAAAACACCACTCTTAACTAGAGACCAGTTGTTCAACTCCTTGAGCCTACTGGGGACATTTTACATTGAAACCACAAGGGCAGTCAGTAGTAAGCTATGCCCAGAAATCAAGCTTCCGTTTGTTTTTTTCAGCTGTGATATCTATTTTATGAAGAATGGTGGGATGGTGGGCAGAAGAAGGTGATCCTGGTTTCAGTATGTAAAGTACTTCTCAGTGTGACCAGGTTGTTCTTGCTATTGTCTTTATCAGTGCAGAGTTCTTCTTTATAATATACTAGGAGTTTTGACAGACATATACAGTTGGGGGTAAGCATTGTTGCTCAGTTTTTGGTGAAAGATCTCTGGAAAATATCTTTGTATGAAAACCCCTTTTACCTCTGCTGGATTAAATTCCTGCCCTTCTGGTCAGGTTATTGCCATAGCACTAGATAGAAAAGGCAGAGGTTTTCTCTGTAGCTAAGGTTGTACCCTTAAGCTAGATCATACACTCTGGTGGAACATGAAGCCAGTCAGAAGGAAACCATTCTCTCTTGCTGTAATTACAATGTGTTCTTTGTTGGGAAAGTAGAATGTGATCACCTCCATTGCCATGTCTGCACACCCATGCTACAGTGATAAACGGCTGTCATAATGATGATGCTGAAGTTCTGTCAGCTACTCCAGTATGTCAACTACTCTAGTGTCTTCTGAATCTCTAGAACTTCTGTTTACATTGCTTCTCTATATTTTAAGATCCAGAAGCCTGTCTGCAGCTTTACTTTTGAGCACATTCTGAGCCTCTTTTTATAGGTATAGAGGAAGACATAATCTTTTCTTGTTTCTCAGACTAGCCTTAAACTTTGGGGCTCAAGCAACTTTCTGCCAAGTATCTGGGACTGCAGTTGCTGCTGTACCCCATTTTTGCTGTACTTCAGTTGCCTACAGCTAGAAGTGTCAGGGATTGGTGGCTTATTCTATTGCCTGACTTGGCTCCTGGGAACATCTGCAGAATGAACCACTACTCCTAGGAAACCTCATTGAATGAACTCTTTGGGTACCTGTGCTATAGTGTTACTGAGAATATTCACCACCTACCCCCTCTCACTTCTTTAGCTACAAATCAGTGGCACACCCAGGAAAGCGGCATACCACAATGTATAATGGAAGCCACCAAATAAACCACAGTTTATTTGTAAATAAACCTCTGTTGTATAGAGCAGTTACCAGCTCAATACCACAAGACATTCCCGCCTTAGGATTTGACACACTTACAATAAATAAGAATTGCTTCCCTCCAATTCACTTTTCATGTGTGTGTGCTCTCCGCCTACACACACACACACACAGAGAAAGAGAGAGAGAGAGAGAGAAAGAGTGAGAGACAGACAGACAGACACACACCCTTCATTATATCCCTGCTGTATCCATTTTTCTGTTGCTATGATGTAACACCTTGACCAAAACCAACTTATAGAGGGAAGAGTTTATTTTGGCTTAAGGTTTCAGAGGGCAAGAGTCTATCATTCCTGGGATGGAATGGAAGCTGGTGGCAGGAACAAAAAGCTGACAAATCATGTTTCATTTTTATAAGAAGCAGAGAAGGCAGGAAGGGAGTGGGGTGAGGCTGCAAGCCTCCAAAACCTGCCTTCAATGAAGTACTTTCTTCAGCAAAGTCACACCTAATTATTAAATAACCTCCCCAAACTGCACCACCAGCCTTGGATGAAATATAAAAGAGCCTATGGGGAACTTTTCTCATTCAAACTACCACACCTGCTGTGTTATGTATTTTCTCAAAAATCAATACACAATTACAAATATTCCCACTTATGAACTCCTCTCAGAGCAAACCACATTTTATGGAAACAGTGTTCTTGTTAAAGCCAGTAAGCATATCTGGATTCAATGTTTTCTAGTGGATAGGCTGCCTATAATTTTTGCCTCTTTTCTCAGTAAAATAGCATGCTCATGGATGGTTTCAATCACTGCTGGAGGCTGGGGATAAGGCTTGTGCACTTCTGTTGGCACGGGGCTTGCTTAATTGTTAATTTGGAGTCCCCTGGCTTTCTTCACTTCCAGGAACATTCTCAAGCGAACAACTTTAGGCTCTGTCAATACCCCTCCATTGTCAATTATGCTCACAAAGTTTAGCCTCCACACTCAATCTTCCTTTAATTAGTTTTATCACAATGACTACTATAGTGATTTATTTACTGAATGATTGATTAGATTTTTTTTAAAAAAAGAGCAAACATCCATCCTTCTTTACTTCCTGGTGTCCATCTGTATGAAAAGAGCTGTACATTCTTTACTCACTACTTTGTCAGTGTGGGCTTGGATACATTCTAAATCTGTTCAGTGATTTCTAATCCCTGGCTCTCTAGTATCTCGACGCTCTGTGGCTTTACTTTAGCATGGCTTTATGGTACTGGGCAGTCATAGGATGGCCTCATCATCTCACGTGTACAATGAGACGTTGTTGTCTAAGAGAAGAATCACCTAACATCTGTTTTCCTTCTCTTGGGGCAGTGATCAGTCCTCCTGTTACTGGGACAGCATCTTTCTGTACAAATGCCTCTTCCCATGAGCAGATCAATGGAGAAAAAACAAGTCCTGGTTGCAGAGGTCCTTCTGGGCTTGAAGCAAACCCAGGTAAGCTATCGAGGGAGTAAGATTGCTGTAGCTCAAACTGGGAACTCAGTCATCAGCAGAGTCCTGAACTGCATTCAGACCCACTAACAGTTATTAACTTTCCCCATGACTTTAATGCCACTTTGCTTTAGACTTTGGGGATGTACTACTGTGTCATTAACAAACCCACAGTGCAGAACTGTTGCTATAAAAACTTGTACCGGGTGATGATGGCCCACACTTTTCAACCCAGCACTCAAGATCTCTCAGAGTTCGAGGCCAGCCTGGTCTACATGTCCAGTGCTACACAGACAATCCCTGTTTCATTAAACTTAGAACCACCAACTTGTCATTACAGTACCCATGTGGTATGTCCTTTGGCAGTCATCGAATTTCAGCTAGTCTCACAACTCTGTGGTCTCATTTTGGCTTGGCTAAAGTACTTAATGGGAAACACCTTTCCTCCATGTGTATCTCTTCCTTCTCTGGGGACGTTGAATTACACACAGCATGTTCTTCTGGCAGTGGCATCACTACAGGTTGGTTTGAGATACACACTCCTTGTTGCTGCTCAGCCCACAGCCCTTATAGTGCACTTAAAAAAAACCCACTGTTTTCTCTCTGAAAACAAAGGAAATATTCAGTGTCTTGAGATGGATGACTCATTCCGGCATCAAAAGAAATCAGATGGATACACATGGAGTCACAATGAAGAAATGCCATTGTTAATTCCTTCAACGTTCACATGCAAATCATGGATTATGGTGACTTGCTAGTCAAAACAAATATCTGAAGATAATCCTCACTAATCTCCAGAACCAACTTTCATAGATTTGGTGGAATTGGAACCAAGGCCATGTAGTAGATTGTACATAGCACTATGGTACCTTTTCTATAGACTATGTGCTTTATAGTACTCTGCTTTTTAAAGTTAGTGAGCATACGGTGTGGAAGTATGCTTACTAGACTACATACTGAAGGAGCAAGTTGCATTTGGACATTGAAAAGCTACCCCTCCTCCTTTTTTAAAAACAGGTAGTTCTGTGTATCTCTGCTGTCTTAGAAATCGCTATGTAGACCAGGCTGGCCTCAAACTCACAGAGATATGCCTGCCTTTGCAGAGTTGAGATTAAAGGCGTGCACCACTGTGCCAGACTTCAAGTAACTATTCCTATTTTTCATTTAGTTACTGGACTGGGGATGCGGCTCAATGGTAGATTACCAGTCTGGCACATATGAAGCCCTGGGATCTAGCCTCAACAACAACACTACACACACATACACACACACACGTTATAAAAAATAAATGTAAGTTATAATAGTAAAAGAAAGTAAAAGTAAAATAGTAAAAGAAAAAAGCCAGAAAAACCAAGTGTGAGAATGGAAAGGAGAAAAGGTGATAACAAGCTGGGTAGGATATGCTATAATCTACGCATTTGGGAGGCTGAAGAGGAGGCCTAGGATTTCAGGATCAATTCAGGTTACATAGTAAGTGAGCCTCCAGACAGGGTTACATGAGACGTGTTTACATGCCTTAAACAAAGGAAGAAAAAGAAAAACCTTCTATGTTTCACATTCCCAGGGGGAACACGGGAGAAAGCTCTCTGTTGGGGACCAGCCTCAACAAAAATACCGCTTGCCAGGGTAGGTGCATGGGGATTTCAAAAAATTAGTAAAGAATACAGAGGTGCATGAAAAATAATAAAACAGAAAACATATGATAGTATTGGGAGGGAGTTCATTTAATTTCCAATTGCTTAAAATACCCCTGATCTCAAAAGTTAGGAGTAAGGATAAAAAATTGCATTAACATGATACAAGGAAATGAAAAAATGAACAGACCAGTTAAAGATTGCAGGCTACAGTCACAGTTAAACATTCTGTTGCTAGAACAAAACCAGTCACACTCACACCCTAGACCAAAACTTTCTGTAGGCAAACCACTCCCTGGGTGGAATCCAATGTTATCTTCTTAAAGGACCTGGAATCTTAGTTGGATCCATAGACTTTTGTTTGAGGTAGAAATATATCTACTTCTCTATACCTGAAATACAAGGTCTGGCTATTAGCCACACCTGTTGACAAAAACCTTGAGAGAGCAGAATTCTCTGGACTGAATCTTGGTGGGACTTGTGTTTAAGGTAGAAACACAATAACCTTGAAGAAATAGAGTTAAGTTCCAACTCTCTGACCTTTAGTCAAGGTCAATAGGCTCATATTTTTGGCCATCCACAGTTGTCTGTGCCTTTGCATATTTTCCCAGCAAGTGCTCTTGCTCACCTTGTGAACTATCATTTTTATGATAAAATATTCCAATCCCCCAAAATTTACAACATGTGAGTGTTAAAATGGGCCCATTTTATGAGAAAATTAACCATTTTAAAATTATTTATTTAAGTTTTTATTATTTTTCCTGTGTATGTGTGTGTGGTATACATGTGAGTGTGTGGTATACATATGGTATACAGGTGAGTGTGTGGTGCACATGTGAGGGTGTATGATATACATGTGTGTGGTGCACATGTGAGGGTGTATGATATACATGTGAGTGTGTGGTGCACATGTGAGGGTGTATGGTATATATGAGTGTGTGGTGCACATGTGAGGGTGTATGGTATATATGAGTGTGTGGTGCACATGTGAGGGTGTATGGTATACATGAGTGTGTGGTGCACATGTGAGGGTGTATGGTATACATGAGTGTGTGGTGCACATGTGAGGGTGTATGGTATACATGTGAGTGTGTGGTGCACATGTGAAGCTGCGTGGTATACATGAGTGTGTGGTGCACATGTGAGGGTGTATGGTATACATGTGGGTGTGTGGTATACATGTGAGTGTGTGTGGTACACATTTGATGGTGTAAGGTATGCATGTGAGTGTGGTGCACATGTGAGGGTATAAGGTATACATGTGAGTGTGTATGGTACACAAGTGTGTAGAGTTTCAAGACTGATGTTAAAAATCTGCGCCAGGTGGTAGTGGTGGCGGCACACACATTTAATCCCACCACTTGGGAGGCAGAGACAGGTCAATCTGAGTTCGAGGCCAGTCTGGTCTATGGAGGGAGTTCCAGGACAGCCAGAGCTGTTACACAGAAATACCTTGTCTCAGAAAACAATCAATCGAAACAAAAAGGTTATTCTTCCCTCATGCTCCACTTTATTCCTTGAGGCAGGGTCTCTCAGTTGACCCTAACACACACAGATAGTCTAGCTTTTCAGCTTGCTGTAGAGTCATTAGGTTCCTCCTCGCATCGGCTGGAATTGCAAGTGAGTCACCATGCCTGCCTGGTTTTTGTAAGTTCTGATGATCCGAACTTTGATCCACACATTTGTAAGTCAAGCACTTCTACCATAGCCATCTCCACAGCCCTGTTTTTTTATTAAAAATAAGACAATTTACTAGTATTTTTCAAATATATATGAAGATACCTAAATATAATATATACACACACAATATGCACACCTATTAATTTACATACCATATGTAATATACATACCATATATAATATGGTATGTAAATTGAGACAAGTGGGATTATAAAGAGAAACAATCAGATCAACCAGCACTGAAGGTTTGAGAAACAACTTAGTTAATTCTTAAAAGCAAGCAGACAAAAACAGAAAAGAGAATCTAGGTATTCTAAAAACTTGTCCTCTAGGCTTGGGCTGCTGGGTGCTCAGGGATTATTCTACCCCAACATTGAAAAACACAGATTCTTTCTATGAAGACATGCACATTTATAAAACAAAACCAAAAACAAAAGCAACAGAAACTTCTCATTTGGGGTTAATAAAACAGTTTTTTAACAATTTTTTAACATTTATGATTACAGACATTTATATTACAGCTTTGAGCTCCCTGTGCAGCCAAGGATGACTTTGAGCTCTCAATCCTCCCAGAATAATGAAACCAAACTCTATATCTGCAGATGAAGAAACATGTGCTTGGGGCTGGAGAGGAGGCTCAGCATTTAAGAGCATTGACTGCTCTTGTAGAGAACCAATGTTTGGTTCCTAGTACCCATGTCGGACAGCTCACAGTTGCCTATATATAACTCCATTTCCAAGGAATCTAATGCTTTTGTCTGTCCTCTGTGAGCAACATACACACACACACACACACACACACACAAATGCATGCACACATGCACGCACACAAACAATCACATAAAAATACCTTTAAAAAAAGAAACATGAGGGCTGAGGAGATGGCTCAGTGGTTAAGAGCACTGCCGGCTCTTCCAGAGGACCCAGTTTCAATTCCCAGCAACCACATATAGCTCACAACTCTCTAACTCTAGTTCAAACCCACATACAGATAAACCAGCAGGTAAAACAGTAATGCACATGAATAAAAAAATTAAAAAAAGAAACATACTATAGTAACTCATATGCCAAGGAAACATCTTAGAAAACAGGCAGTTTTTAAAGTGGATCTGAAATTGCCAATGGTGCTGATCTCCTTTCTCTTCCACCACCAGGCTTTCTCCTCCTGGAAGGCTGGTGGACAGCCATTAGTGCTATCAGGAAATCAGATGGGAGACCAGTATGATGGTGTATACCTATTATCTCACCATTCAGGAGGTAGAGAAGCAGGAGGATTGCCACAAGTTTGAAGCCCACCTGAGCTATATATAGTCAGTATTAGACCAGCCAGGGATACATACATGAGCCTGTCTCACCCCCAGATTACCTCCCCAAAATAAGTTAGATTCATCAGGTCATATTTTCCATTTCAAACCATCTGTTTTTTTGCCTTTTATTTTGAACATCACAGGAGAAAAGAGGAAAATGAACAACTCTCATGCTCCGGAGGAAGCCAAGAGATCCCGAGTGTTGGGGGATATTCCTGTGGAATTGATCAATGAGGTCATGTCTACCATCACAGACCCTGCAGTGATGCTTGGACCAGAGGTCAGCAGGGGAACCAGGCAGGCAGCTGAGAGGGCCTTTCTGGTCTCCCTGCCACATCAGCTGTCAGAGATGTAGGTAGAATGCTGAGGCCACACTGGGGGAGGGCAGGAATGGCTAACCAAGATGTGGTCCCCTTGACGAATATCAGTTAATGGGCCACAAACCACAGTTTCGAGTAGTTGGAAACCTTTCCATCTTGATAAGTTTCAAACCTCCATCAGTAGTGCATAAAGCCTGTGATAAAATCCTTGTAGTTCACCTGGAGATTCAGCCGCGTTCACATGCCATTTTCCTGTGTTTACCTCCTCTTTCCTCTCCCGTGGACCTTTTAGAATCATCTCAGAGTTCCAAACAGATGAAATCGTAGCTCACACCCGATGCATTCTCCTGTGTCTCATATGAAAGCAATTCTCTTGTATTATCACATGAGTTAGCACTCAGGAAATTTAGCTTTGTTACAAGGTTCTCTGGTTTAGGGTTGGCAGACTGTAGCCTGCCAGTCAGATTTGCTATTTAACTTGTAGGTTGAAGTAATTTTTCTGCCTCAGTCTCCCAGCTAGCCAGAAGTAAAGGTGTATCCGGTCAGGCTAGGCTTGTAACTGTTCTCATGGACTATGTGATCTGTACACCACTGCACACAGAAAATTAAACAATTGAGGCTTGGAATGTATGTCTTCCAAAATAAAATGTTCATCACTAGACTTTTCACTGAAAAATTTGCTGGCCTGTTGGCCTAATGTGCAACCTATATCCAGTGATCAATTATTTTACGAAATTATGCCATTCAAAGCATGTTGAATTGTTGGAGGCTTAGTTAGGAACTGAGCATGGAATTTAGTTTTTATTTCTTCATCTCTTTAGTGTGTATTTTTTTTGACAGATGTCATGTAGTAGGCTGATCTTGGGCTCATTATATAGCCAGGATGAATGACCTTGAACCACCACGCAATGTTCTGGGGATCGAATCCAGGGCTTCCTTGAATGCTGGGCAAGCACCTTACCTCTGAGCTGCATCCCATCTCTTTAGTCTGTTTGAACTGAAATAGTTCTTCCAGGCCTTTCCCCTTCTTTTGCAATGCTGCCTTTATTGTGGAGTCTTGTTGGCTAGTTTTGCATAATGTCTCTGTTTGGATCTGTGTAATAGTTTAGGTCAATCCACATAAAATGGTTTTGTTGAAAGTACTGCTGACATCTTATTGTAAGACATCCAGGAACAGGGAGGCTCAAGACATTTCCAGGAAATGAAGACGTGGCCAGAGTCTATAAGCAACTTCTCTTTCTTTGGTGTGGCTCTGCTAGATTAAATCATTAAGTTTCACACTGATCTGTTTCTGTGGTTCTTTATCAATGCCAAGGATAATTCAGAGAACTGAGTGTTACAGCAGAGCCAGCCATCTTATAAAATTCTTCTTTCCTTCTGGACTATCCAGTTCTGCGAACCTAAAGCTGAGCTCCTGTGTATTTGCTTTAGGGTTTTTGTAACTTCTCACATGAGCAGAGCTTGGTCTACTCAGATTTAAAGTGGGGAGGCAATCAACCATCTCACAATCTGTTGCTGCAGTTAGTAGTGTACCAGCATGCCCAAGAAAGTGGCTGCGCTTTCAGATGTCTTTGCAAACTAGTTAATTATCTTGGTAACTTGTACCACAGTGATACCTGGGAACCTGGACAACCAGCTGGAGCCCTCAAAGCTAGTGCTGCACTTAGGACTTTTCTTCCCAGCAGAGCTATTTGTCAAAAATCTCCTTGCCGGGCATGGAGTAGATTAAAGCATGAGGTACATGCACTTGGTCATACAGCCTGCTGTGAGTTAAGTCAGGATCAATAGATACTTCTGGAAAGGAAACTGTCATTCAAAAAGAGCTGTTAAGATGATAAAATGTGGGCTGGAGAGATGGCTCAGCGGGACCTTTGGAAGAGCATTGCCTGTTCTTCCAAAGGTCCTGAGTTCAATTCCCAGCAACCACAT
>LOJH01022899.1:4088-19712 GCA_001685095.1 Ellobius talpinus
ACTAGGCCAACCAGTTTATAATTAATGTAGACTTCTGTGTGTTTCTTTGGGACTCAACAAATGTGGGACAGGGCAGGACAGAAACCCCTGCCAACATATTGTGTTTCTTTTTAGTATCAACAGAGAATTGGAGATTAAAATTTAAAACACAAACCCAGCATGGTGCCTCATGCCTGCAATCCTAGTATGCACGAGGCTAAGACATGAGGGCTGCAATAAATTTGAAGTCAGCCTAGGTTACATAGTAAGTTCCAGGCCAGCCTGGGCTTTATTGTGAGACCCTGCCAAAAAAATAAAAAAATAAAAATAAATAAAAAATAAAAACTAAACTAAAATGTAATCTAATTCATAATAACATCATACAATTGAAGCATTTAAGACTAAATCTGATGAAGAAGTATAAGAGCCATACAATGAAAATTTAAAAATATTGCTGATAGAAAAACATAAAATGTAAGTTACTAGAGAGATATATTACATCTGTGGTTCAGAAAACTGAACAGTCAATTCTCCCTCAAAGTGGATTTATTCTTTTAATTTTTTATTTTTGAGACTGTAATATTATTACATTTCCCCCTTATCTTTCCTCCTTCTACACCCTCTTTATACTCCTCCTTGTTCTTCAAATTCGTGGTCTTTTCCAAAGTGGATTTCTTACAGGCAGCATATAGTTGAGATTATTTATAGTTAATTTGTCACTTTCTACCTACTAATCTTGGTGCTTAGCTCATTTAATGGGATTAATGGTTAAATTTAAGACCACCACCTTGCTGTTCACATCCTATTTTCTTTCTATTCTTTTTTTCTCTATTTTTTCCTGTCTTCTTTTAGATTATTTTATGATTCCATTTTATGTTCCTTCTTCTTTTCTTAACTAAAACTCTTTGATATACTGTTTTTCACATGCATTTTAAGAGAATTAAAATAGTTTACAGAGTCAGTTCTAGGACAGCCAAGGATACATAGAGAAACCCTGTCTCAAAAAAAAAGAATTAATTAAAATAAATTATATACTAAATTATAAATTGCAATAGATTTTACTCACTTCTCCCCCAAATTGTGTTATTTTGGTAGTGCATATATATATATACACAATACATGTATATGTATGTTGATATAACACATGTTTATGCTGATATATATATGTGTGTGTGTGTGTGTGCTGATACATACATATTTGCTAATATATATATCAGTACCCAAATAGCAAATTTTGGAGAGAAATATGTATACACATATTGCATTATTAAATAGCACAATTCACAATTTTGGGGAGAAATGAGAATAAGGATATATATATATGCATGCATGTATATATAGTGATAACCCTTTGTCTGTTATCATTCTTGTTGAAATAGTCAGTTCTCTTCCAAAGGCATTTAAATAATAAGAAAATCATCTCACAACCGTTTCAGCAGTCTTCATTTTGTTTGTATTAGGTTTCCAGCTGGTTGTCATTTTGTTTTGCCTGAAGTATGCCCTTAAGGACCTGTGTGTGTGTGTGTGTGTGTGTGTGTGTGTGTGTGTTTAGTATCAGTCTGCTGGTGAAAAACTCACCTTCTCCATGTCTGAGCAGGCTTTGTGTTTCCTTCAGCCCTGAAAGGTACACTTGCTGGCTGTAGCATCTGAAGCTGGCAGTGGAGGAGGCACTGCTCCATTGTTGGCTCCATTGTGGCTCCTCTGCTCCATTGTTGGCTGTCTCCCAGTGCTTCTGATGAGGTCTACTGTGGGACTGGTCTTTGTTGCTCTGTTCTAAGAGTCTGCTCTGTATGCAGATTTTAAATAGTTTTACTTATTATATTCCTTGGTTTCGTGTTCCTTATGGCTCCCGTGCTTGGGCTCCCCCCCACCATCTACTGACCTTATGAACAGCAATATGAACTTACTTTGAAATTGTTCCATAGTCACTGTATTTTCTTTTATTTTTCTCTCAGTCTTTGAGGCGAGGGTCTTCCAGCCATTCCTTAAGGTTACCTTCACTGAGTCTACAGTGTGCAACCCACCAGATCGTTCCATCCAGTGCAATTATCTGTGATTAAAAAGTTTTCTACAAGTATACATTGTACATGGAACATATTATTTACATGAAAATTTGGGTCTTATTACAAGAAGTTCAGTTTGGGGCTTTGAAATAGCTCTTACATTTGTATTCACTAAACGACCACAGGCAATTCTGACAGTAATCGTTAAAGCACCCTTAATATCTTTGTGAATTCTGGCTTGGTTTTGGCTGGACGATATTTCTCCTCATTATTGATTCTATTTTTTTCTTTTTTCCTCTGAATTTCTGATATTTTTACAGACTATAATATTTTCTAAATTTTCCTTCGTTGAGTACTGGCTACTTTTATGTTCCTATACATATTTCTTAGTTTTGTTCTGGGGTTCAGTTAAGTAGCTTAGAAACAGTTTACTCCTTCTGGGTCTTGTTTTCAAGATTCTTTTCATGGCGCCAAGAAAAATATCAGTATCTTCCTTACTGATAGAAGGGCATACTGAAACCTCTACCCAGTGACCTAAACGTTATGAGATTTTTCAGTTTGGTGGAAGTGGCCTCTAGTTGTGGTGCCCGTTTCCTCTAGTTTTGGGATGTGTCGCCTTCCACCCTGGGCAGTTTTCTACATGCATTGGCTGATACTTTGTTGCGTATTTGGGGTTTTGAGGTAGGGGCTCTATTGTTTTTGCGGCCTTTGGGAGGGGCAGCTCTGCTCTTCAGTACTCTAGCCTGCAAACTCTAGGTGTTCTGGTCTCCCGAATTCTCTCCTGTATCTCCTCACACAGTACACAGGACTCCTGCACCTTGAGTGTCCAAATGGAAGCTACAAAGGCTCTAAAGGCAGCAAGATGCCGAGGGTCTCTGTTTTAGAGGACACTGTTTACCGACTCAGGCATATTGGAGCTTTTGTTAATTTATCTGATATCTTCTGCCTCGAACCTCGGCTTTTAAAACCGCTGCTTTGTGTTTTGCTCCTTATTTTGGCATGGAAAATTAATTCTGGGCCTTGTGACTCCCTTTTAGCAGTGGAAGAAGCCTTACCTTAAAAACAAAACAAAATCCAGTACTGTGTTTGACTCTTCACCTACGGAGCATGTCTTAGGAATACTCTTTGCAGCAGTCTAGAGTGAAGTAGGCACTCTGAATTTATCTGTGGAGCCCCAGATGACTTACTGACGATCTTGCTATGCCAAGGGCTTGGTGAATGGCAGGTAAATTGAATTGCGGTAGGGCAAGTGGGTGATATTTTCACAGAAGGGTATTTCTTTTTGCCTTATGCAAGAATACAACATCTAAGAGCCAGGAAGGCAATGTTGGGGAAATAACCCAGCTGTCTTTCTATTATGGGATGTATGTGAGCAGGAAGAGATGGCTCCTTGGGAAGAGGAGTCAGTATCACTGTGTGGTCTCGAGAAAGCCTCAGTCCAGGGGTGGTTTTCTCTTAACACCCCTTAATATTACTTTCTGCCAAATCTGAGATATTATAAAGAAAAATAATTACTAAGGACTTGAGAGTATTAATTATAAATGATTCTGTCTCTAAGCTAATTATGAAAAGGATATTCCTTCGAAATCTTTTCTACAGCTGTATTCCTTATCACCCACAAAACCCTGGTTAACAAATGAGTCTGGATGTTGCTAACCCCTACTGGTAGATGGAGACACAGACACCAACAGGGGCAGGAGACTTACTCTAAAGCCTCCTATGACTGCAGACCCAAGCACAAAGCTCAGTTCCTCAGGGCAAGGCAACATCCTTTCCACTGGCTCTAATGCCTTGGGATCCCTAGGAGGTTTCAAAAGTCCAGCCATTGGTTTTCTAATGTATATTCTAGAAAGGAGGCAGGAACAAACATGGCCTGTGCTTCTATAGGAGGATGGCAGCAATTGAGTCCTAAGCAGTAAGAAAATGGTGTTGGGATCCTCCAGGCCCCGATGAACAAGACAGTCTAGGCAAGGCATGAAGCAAACCAAAGAAGCAGGAGTTCAACCGGCCATGCAGATTTCAAAGTAACACACATTAGCCACATATGAGTCCAGAGGGTGGGGTTTCTGGATAAGGGAGTTTTAGATCATGGAGGCTTTCCAGCATAAACAAGCACAGGGTCACAGGGAGCAGGAGCAACTGATGGAGAGAAAGTTTTAAATAGAAGGAAGTCTAGTATCTGGTCCCACACTTGATGGCTTCAGATGATTGAATTTCTCATCCTCAGCCAGGCAAGATGCTAATCACACAGAAAATGCTCGATGATTAAATAAGCTGCCTAGCCTGCATCATCAGATGACAAAATACAGTGCGGCCTTTGAATGAGAAGGAAGGCTGTGTAGCCTAGACTGGAGGTAAAGGAAAGAGGGCTAGGGAAGGACAGGGCCAAAAGATTTCATTAGGGTTATAGAAATTGCCCACTAGATTCACAAAGAACAATGGCCCTCAGAAGGAAATTACAGTGTTAAAACAAGCTTTGCCTGTTGAGCAGAAATATACAGTACAGGTGGAAATCAGCCAACCACGGCCACCACCACCTCTTCCTCACCTGCTATGGTTTGGACATGCACTGTTTTCCCAAAGAGTCAAAGCTTACTGGTATATTCTACCACTTTATTTCCTACTTTCAAGACCCCAGCTCTCCACCACCCAGCTGGGAACCCCAGGGCTTGAGAGCCAATGGAGTAAAGGTAAGTTCTGTGGACTGGGTGGGAAAAGAGATGACAGGGACAAAAAAGAGGTGGAGAAGGAGAAGAAAGTAAGGTTGTCTTGGATAAAGTAGAAAGGGGAAATCTGAATATATGCTGAGGATCTGTTTCTGACATCTTTTAAGACCTCTGTAATGTGGTATTTCTCCCGTGAGCTGAAGACAGTGGGGACATAAGATCATTTTTACAAGACAAGCAGTACACTTTCATGGCCTTTCAATGTTCTAAGTAAATCCAGAGGGAGCCTCAGTTGTGCCTATTTCCCTTTAACACCTCTCAGACCTTCCCCACCTGGCCTCTTCTCTCCCTTCTCCTCCTCTCCACACCCCTCCCTCTCCTCTCTTCCCCTCTCCTCTCTTCTTGTTCCCTCCCCTTCTCCCTGTGTGTGTGTGTCTCTGTGTGTGTGTTAGAGAGAGACAGAGAGACAGAGAGAATGGTACACACGTACATGTGGGTGCCAGAGGTTGATATCATGTGTTATCTCAATCACTTCTCCACTTCATTTTTTTTTCTTAATTTAAAAAAAATTACATCTTAGGTTGAAACGATGGCTCAGTGGACAAGAGCACTTATGTTAATACCCAGATGAACGGGCCCTGCCCCTTAAGGACCTGACAGACTGTGTCACATTACACTCTGCATGCAGGGCAGGCAGTACCCTGTCTCTTTAAAAAGCGAAACTCCGCCTACTTCACTCTCCTCCTCTTCTTCCCTCTTCCCCTTTCTCTTTTCTCTTCTCTTCTCCCCTCCCCTCCCCTCCTCTCCCCTTCCCTTCCTTTCTCTTCTGCTGCTCTTGTCCCCAGAGGCCAGCCTCTTTCCTCCCCTTTCCCCTTCTCTCAATAAGTTTCTCACCTAAGCTCTTTCTGCGTGGTATTTGTCTGTCCCTCACCCACGGCTGGCTTTCACCTGTCTCCAAGGTTCCTCTCACCCAGAATCATTACAACTTGTTCTTGCAGAGTATCCAATTCAGTTCCCAGCACTAACATGGTAACTAACAACCCTTGATAACTGCAGTTCCCCAGGCTCCAACACCCTTTTCTGGCCTCCGGAGGCACCAGGCACGCAGGTGGTCCATAGACATGCATGCAGGCAAAACACTAAGACACTTCAAATAGCATAAATCTAATTTTTATATTACATCTTATTTAGAATGTGTGTGCATGTGTGCAAATACATGTGTGTATACATTCACCTGCCAAAATGTGCATGTGGGAATCAGTTCTCTCTGTCTGAGCCCAGAACCTCAGGTCATCATCCTTGGAGGCAGGTGCCTTTGTCAACCTAAGCCATCTTCCCAGGGCTCCCAATGAACATGGAGCTCACCAATATGATGATGCTAGGTGACTGGACAATAAGCCCGGGGATCCTTCTGTCTCCACTACTCCAGGACCGAATTATAGGTACTTCCTATAGTGCCTAGCTTTTTATGGAGATCTGAACCTGGGTTCTCATCCCTTTATGGCAGGCACTTTATGATTGAGCCATCTGTCCAATTCCTTTGCTATTAATTTTTACTGACAAAAAGTGGTCTTGTTTTAAATCTACAGTCGTTATATTTGAAGCTGGGCAGTGGTGGTGCACACCTTTAATCCCAGTACTTGGAAGGCAGAGGCAGGCAGATTTCTGTGACTTCAAGGCCAGCCTGGTCTACCAAGGAAGTTCTGGGATAGTCAGAGCTGTTACACAGAGAAACCTTGTCTCGAAAAGAAAACAAAACCCAGCAACAGCAACAAAAAGAAGAGGAGGAGGAGAAGAAGAAGAACTGATGCAAGCTGATTTGGGATTGTCAAACAAGGTTCAAATGACAGGATGCTGTGGCACGAATTACCCATGTCTGGAAATCAGGAATTAGTTGTGGAATCTGGGTGGGTGTTAGTTAGTGTCGTAATGGTTCTGTCTTCACTTTTATTCATTAAAGACATACAAGTGTTAGCTGAAAGTCAGAATGAAATGTTTTCATCTCTTAAGATGCTAAACGTCCTAGTTAAAGCAAGCAAAGAAGTATGGCATTATTTGTTTTGTTTTTTAATTGGAGACAACACACATAGGAGATCAGAAATGTTGTAGGGCTGTGTGAATGGGTTCTCAGATGCTACTCATTGACTAGATTATTCCCATGGAGCCCCACAGTTTGAAAATGCTGTGCCAAGCACTCAGTCTGCGAAGAAAAGCAATGACCTGGTAGAAAAGTGCAACAGTAGATTATCTTATTAAAATCTCATTTTCTGTATCTCCACCTCACCTATTAAGTGGGTAGCCTTGGACAAATCGACTCAAAATGTAGGTCAGACACCAAACATAACCATTTCCCATGTGACCCAAGTTCCCATCTCCCGAGAAAGATTTCCTCTTCAAAAGTTTTATCTCACTTTTTACCTTTGAAGGTCAAAGACATTGAGGCCTTAACTAGATGAGATGAGAGAAAACACACTGGCTGGCTGATGTGGGCCTACCTGTGGCTTTGAAGGAAGGCACGGCATCGGCATCTCCCACCTGCGGAGCCTCTCCTAGTTGCCTTGCTCAAAGTTGCCTGCCTCTCTGTAGAATCCCCCAGAGAGCACCACTTCTGAGAATTCCACTGAAAACAGCAAAGGTTAGAGCCAGGGCTTGAGAGACTGACAGCCTGGGTTCAGTTGGAACTCCCTTAGGAATGCTCTGTGTTTTATTTAAATCTCACATTTATCTAGCACAATGACTCTGGGAGGCAGGTTCAGTGTCAGGGCAGCTGTGGTTAAATCCAACCTTTTAGGGGGAACTAGAAAAGTGCTTTCCTCTTTCCTCAAACCAAATGATGCCACGTGTGCCACGAACCTGTGAGGTGTGAACATATACCCTGTCCACAGAGCCCATGCAATGGCCTCACCTCAGGACCTGGCAAGTAGGAAAGGAAATTTAAGAACCAAGTCAAGGAAGATAGTTACAGGGTTTAGTTTAAGAACCCAGCACCCCCACTTGCATCGAGCTACACACATATCTCAACAAACTACTTACTCTTTCCTATAACCCCTGGTAACTCCCTAGTAATTCACTTTTATGATCAAAAATCCTGGAACTAGAAGCCAAGCTGTTCTCCAACCTAGCCTAGATTGGTTTTGGGTACTTGTGCAGTAAGGCAAATGATCTTATGGATGAATGTTTAGGGGGGAAAAACACCTCAATTACCGCCTTATTATTATGCATGGGAGGGCATGCATATAATTAAAATTAGAAATATCATAAGTAAAGATATGTTCAGTAAATAAATACATAACCCAAACCCATCAATCAAAACAGAAAAGCACCCATACTGTTCCCCTTATAACTAGCTCCTCTTCTTCCTGGACCAACAAAGGAGGGGTCAGGAGTAAGTGGGCACTTGGACTTATCTTGCATATGTCTTGCTCAGGGCTGGACAAGACCTGGGCTTCTTGCAGCACATCTCCGTCATGCTTTCGCTTTGCCTTTCATCAATAGCACCCTTTGCTACTTTGCTGTTTTTGTGTGCTTCCTAAGATGGCAAGAACTGTTGTGGGATATTTGTACACTGTGGAAATGTATGGCTGTGATTGGTGTAATAAAATGCTGAACAGCTAATAGTGAGGCAGGAAGTAGAGGTAGGACTTCAGGGCAGAGAGAGAACCCTGGGAAGAAGAAGGCAGAGTTGCTAGTCAGATGCAGAGGGAGTAAGACATACAGGAGGAGAGTTAAGATCCATGAGTCACATGGCAACACATAGATAAATAGAAATGGGTTGATTTAAGTTATAAGAGCTAGTGGGACAAGCCTAAGCTATGGGCCAAGCTTTTATAATTAATAACAAGTCTCCATGTAGTTTTTGTGAGCTGATGGCCCAAAGAAAAATCCATCACAAAGAACCAGACACCACTAGTCTGGATAGAGATCTGGTATCAATCTGAACCCTGTGCTTTTATGAAAGGCTCACACTGGCATCCCAGATTATGACTCTGACAGTTACCATTATTTCATAGCCAGGGCAGGTTCAATAATTGTGTTTTAAAAAAGATTAGAAAATGATGAGGCTGGATACAAATGGTTATTAGATGACTATAGTAACTGTCCAGGCAAGGGATGATGGATATTCAGGTAAACAAGGTAGTGATGGGGATGAAGAAGATTGGCAGACTCTGGAGAGGCTAAAGATATAGAGTTGACATGTCCAGGGGCAACTACAAAGAGTCTAGAGGTGATGTGCTATCATTTCTGCCTGGCTCTTCTGAAATCAGAGATAGCTTGAGAGTCCACAGTAGCTCTTTCATTGGTACTAGTGTAAAGATTATTGAGCAGCCAAAGTTAACCCCCCCCGCCCCCATCAAGCGTCAACTTTGTAGGCACGAGCAGTGGAACTTTGCAACATGAGTTTTCAGTAGAACAAGATGAAGACAGTGGTTTCCTCACTCACTAAACCCTTCTTTAACTCCTAAAGTCTACATGAACACTGTCAATCAGTTGGTCTGGATAAGGGCCTTGGTACCATTGTTTTGGCAACTACCCCAAATAGCCATACATGAAAATCACTGATTTCAAATATGTCTTTCAAATCAGGCAAAACAATATGAAAGTTTTTGTTCTTGGCAGCATGACCTCCCTTGGCTAAGACCCAGATTTCCTATATGTAGAAGGAGAATTGAAAACCCACCTCTTCAAGGTTCTATGAGAATTGTCTTCCATGTTCCTTCTGGTTCATCTCTGTTAGTACCTTGCTTAGTGTGGTATATGGCCCCTAACACAGCCTCAGTAAATGTGACTCCTCAACTCAGAAAGCATAGAAACCTAACTTGGTCACAGGACAGATCAGCAATAAGGGCTCTACAAATGTCACCTTACTTAGTTCTTACCTAAATTATGCCGCAGGCCCAAGGAGGAAATCATATACCCAAAGGCAGGATGTGGGGTGGAAGCAGGGAACTGGGATCCCGGTCATTTTACCATGTTCCAGATCATATTCCTGCCATGGATTATTCTGGAGAAAGACTTGACAGCAAGTTGACGGCACCGGAGGAGGTAGCCCTTGTCTCTCCTGCTTCAAACTTCTAGGCTGAGCTGCACAGTGGAGAGCAGAGGACAACTAGCAGTCAGCCAGGGTAAATTTCAGATAGGAGGGTCAGTGGAGCCGACAGACAAGGACAGGAAGTCAGAGAGAGGAGGTGGCTCATAGCCAGGAGCAGAAAGGAGAGAGTGAAAGGGTTGATGCTGTCATGTTGGGGTGAATATAGAATTACACATCTAGGTATGGCCAGAGCCAGACAAGTTGACATATATCAATTGGCACAGTGCCTGGCAGACAGAAGAACTGGAAAACATATCATGCTAAATGGATCTTACCTTTCTCTTCATTTAGGGATGCCTCCTGCCCTTAAGGTAAAGGTGGGAGGCCATCCTCTTGTGTAGGGTCTATCTATTGATCTACCCTCCCCCTTTCTGGGATCCCCCACTGTGGTGGTTTGAATAGTAATGGCCCCTTCAGACTCATGTATTTCAATGCTTGACCCATAGGGAGTAGCACTATAAGGAGGTGTGATCTTGTTGGAGTAGATGTGGCCTTGTTGGAGGAAGTGTGTCACTGTGGGGGCAAGCTTTGAGGTGATATATGCTCAAGCTATGCCCAGTGTGGCACACAGTCTCCTTCTCATGTTTATGGATCAAGATGTAGAACTTCCAGCTCCTCTTCAGCACCATACCTGCCTGTGTGCTACCTTACTTCTTGCCGTGATGGTAATGGACTGAACCTCTGAAACTGCAAGCCAGCCTCCATTTGATGTTGTCCTTTATAAGAGTCTTGGTGTCTCTTCACAGAAATAGAAAACCCAGCCAAGACATCCATCCACACATTTATGGAGCTAGCCAAGTTCATACAATGTCACTTCTGGTCTTTGAGGGTTACAGAAGGGCTGGCTATTAGAGAAAACTGGTCCTTCTGGCCTGGGAGATTTTGCTTTTTTCTGCTTTTTATGTGTATTTGCTTTTATCAAAGTAAGGAATTTGCTACTGGCTAGCTACCACTGCTTTCAGATACTGTGTTGGGGCCCAAGGACATCCCAAACCACTGCTGGGGAATGTCAATTTCTCATAAAAAAATTAGAAATAATCAGCTCTAGCAGCTTTCTTGCCAAGTGAAAAAAAATTACATAATTCCTTCTGCATGAAGCAGAGCCTCCCTACCCCCACCCCTGAATGTACAGTAAATCCCAAGTGGGTTAAGTCATGGCACCTCTCCTTAAACACAATATGAAATTGCTACCAAATTTAAATAAAAAAATAAATGTTGTGTTGTGCTAGGAGATTCTCCTGCCAACAACTCTCACATAATTAACACACTAGCAGAATGTGTTGCTAATTCCATGCCGCTGGAGTGTCTTCTGCTTCAGAATATAGAAACAAAATCGGGTCAGAGATCCAATAATACCAAGAGTTTGTTAAAATACACAGCCCTGCGTTGTAGTTATATTGTAGGCATGGGCAGAAAGTAGAAAGAACCACAGTGATGCATTAAATAGCTCACTCCTCCAAATAGAACTGGAAGAATTTGTCTCCAAGCTTCTGTAGGGAGAAAGGGAGGAGCGGGGGTGTGTGTGGGGGAAGGATGGAGAGAAAAAGAGTTCATTCCAAGTCCAGGGCTCCACGCTGTAAGAAAGGGCTTCATTATCAAGGTCCAGTCACATACAAGGGAGGCAGACAGCAGGCAAAGAAACTAGGAAAATAGAAACTCAACAAACCACACAGAATTCTGATCCTGCGGGTTTCTGCAAGAAGGCATCTCTCTCCTCTCTTAGCCTCTTTAAGTAGGGCCTGTTCTTTTCCACAACAAAAGCAGTGATAATGAAAATATTTTGGCAATGTTTAGGGCCTTTTGTACCAGTGACCCTGACCTCTAAATCAATTTTCTTTATTCTTAACCTGACCTTGGCTTCCCTACTCTCTGGCGTTCAATATTAGTTACAAAAATCTTGAACTCTTGGAGACCTTCCCCCCTCCCCCAATGATTCAGACAGACCACACTCGTGAAGCCCCAGAGAGAAAAGAGAAAGGCTTCTTGACAAAGAGAAAGAATAAGGAGATAAACAAGCCCAGCATGTTCTATAGGAGTCTCATTTGCACCAAATGCCATTAGCGTCATTATTTACGCAGAGGATGGTGGAGGCTGCCTTGGCTCCCTGCTTGTGTCAGGTGCTTTGGATAACACCATACATCACCGGGAGGCCCAGGCGCTTCACTTAAATAGTGATGTGTAAGGGAGAGCATGTTACATTTCATCCATCACCCATGGGCTGGCCAAGTGCAGAGACTGAAAAAATCGCCCACATTTCTCCATTGCTGCCTGCATTAATACGCCAAAGGGAGTGAGATGAAAAGAGAAAGTGCCATTTTCGGCACACACGTGAAAAAGAGAAGCAAAGACTAGTCAAAGAAAGCATCTCCCCGTTTAGGTGCCAGGGGGGCTGAGGGAGGCTTTTAAAGGAGAATTCTGCTTTTCAAGACTGAAGCTTTGACAAGGAGAATAAGGCCCCACCGAGACAAGAGTTCCAGGGTCAGCATACATTTCAGAGAAGAAGTTAGCTGGCAGGGGCTATTTTTCTGCAAATTAGTTTTCTATCAGGAGTAACCGTGGGGGAGGAGCAAAGGAAAATGAATTGGAGTCTCTTGAATAATCAGGCATTGTTAGGCCGGTTGAAGTGACCTATGAGCTGATGCTCCTAAAAGCCTTTCCCAGCCCTCTTTTCACAGAATGGGAAGCCTCCCACCGACATTGACATGTGTCTTGATAGGACAACTTCGGAGATGACAGTGTGGCCCCATGAAACATAGAGTGTTGGCTCCACTTAGCCAGGAAGGCATGGTCTGCTGATTCTTCCTGACAGGTGGCTGTGCGGGACAGTGGGAGAGGCAAGAGTCCAAATTCTGTGGCAGAACCCGCTTTCCTTGAATGTCACAGAGCCAGCACTAGAATTGACTGTTTAACAGCATTTGAAATCATCTGTTAGTCAGTGCTGTGTACAGCCAAAAGGAACCAGTGTTTCTTAAGAATTGCCTTTGCCCAGGGTCAGTGTCTGCTGGGAATGCTTATCCTCACGCTCCTCTAGATTCAGCTTTATCCACCTGAGTTGGATGTTTACAAACACCACATAATTGGGACCCGTGTGTGTCCAAGGAGTCCAGATGCAGATGAACTAAAAGTTGAGGTTCAGGGTTTCAAGGTGAAGCTGACAGAGATCTTTCATAAGGCAGAGACTCCTTGTTGTTCTTGTTTATCTTTTAAAAATGTATTCCAAGCTGATACATTATGTGGCAGTATAAAATAGTTAACATGACAGGTCAGATTTTTTTAGGCCCTTTAAGTTCCTCAATTCTTCACAGTTATTCTAAGGTACGACTGGGTCTCTAACAGAAAATAAGAAGGCAGCCACTATATAACACACACTTTGTGATTGAGAAGGATCTGTTCCGATATCCAAAAGTTAAAATTTGAATAGGACAAATATCTTATACATTAAGGACATAGAGTAACTATAATCAAGAAAAATGGAAATTTAGGAATAACAGCCGGTTTCATCTGTGACATCAGGGCTACTTGGGTGAAAGGCAAACAGAGCCTATGGTACAGTGACGAAAGCAGACTTCCCTGGCCAGAACCACCTCGTAGGGAGATGTGTGTCATGTTTATTCTGGTGCTGCTGGAGCACACGGTGGTACGAAGCACATAGCAGGTTCTCAGCAAGTATTTGTTGAATTGAGAGTTGGTGGCAGCTGTCTGTCCTAGCTAGGGTTTCTAGCATAAAACTAGAAAACATGATAAACAGCAAGATCAAAAGCAGTTTGGGGGAGGAGAGGGTTTATTTAGCTTACACTTCCTCATCATGGTTTATTATTGAAGGAAGCCAAGACAGGAACTCAAGTAGGGCAGGAGGAACCTGGAGGCTGGAGCTGAAGCAACAGGACTTCTACCCTTCCAGAGAGAGTAGAGCATTCCAGGCATGTCGGAACATGTGTGGAGCCCAGCCTGTGGGCTCACCATCCTTCTCAGGCACTGACTAGTTGGTGATCTTGGAACTGACCTGCTCTGGGCATTTCTTTCCTCTCCAACCCCACTCCTCTGGCAGGAGGAAGATCAGCTTAGAAAACTATAAGAGTTCTGTGTATCCAGGTTTATGTTTAGGGAATCTCATTTCTCCCCAATCCTTGGAAGGCTGATTCCATGGCAGCATAGGGATAGAATTAAGGTATTCTCTTGACTTCATGGTACTTCACCCCCTGGAAGGACAGAGATGACTAAGGGGATCCCCACCTAATGTCCAGAACTGAGCACTCTGGAGCCCTTGGCCCTGTTCTGGGAAGAAAATCTTAGAGCAGAAAGGGTCATGCCAAGTACTGTCAGCCTCCTTATGAGGAATCCAACCAAACTGATAATTCCAAGGCAGAGCACAGTAATCTGACTCCACAGTTCCAGCCATCCCCAGGACTCACTTTCTGGAGTGTAGCTTACTCAGCATTTGGTAGTGAGCCTGTGGTCTGAGTGGGCTTTTGTTGCTGTTAAGAGCAATTATTAAAGTGACCCAGATTTTAGGATCAAATCAATAGGCATAAGGAATGAAAAGAAGTTATTTGTGATTCTGTGATTTCAGATTTTTAAACATTGAACAGAAACTTTTACTTTGTTTAAAAGAGAATATTGTCGGTGGATCTTCATCTTTATTTTTTAATTCTTTTACTTTGTGAAATTAAAATTTGATTACATTATCATCTCCCTTACCTTTCCTCCCTCCAACTCTGCATCTCTTCCTCTCTCTAATTCATTAATTCATGGCCTCTATTTTTTTAATTGTTATGTGTGTATTGTGTATCTCAACTTCTACTTGAGATCTCATATTTTCAAAAATAGACAATGGAGAGTTATATTTTTAATTGATATTTTTTTGAGATGGGGGTCTTGCCATCCTGTCAAGGCTGACCTTAAATGCCTACATTCGATTCTGCCACATCCAGCTATGTTTTTAATTTTAATTTTGCTTTCTATGATAGTCCTTGGAGTGGTTCCAACCTCCCAGAAGAATCCCAAGTATTATTTACTCCACGTGCCTCACAAAAATCCATTTGTCAAACCAAATACAAGGCATTTAAATATATTTTTCAGTATAAATTAAGATTGGGACATATGTATCTTACTATTCCTTACCTGAGTTTGGAAGCTTTTGTACTGTAACACATTTACTCATTCATGTATTCATCCACAGACTACGGATCAAATCCTACTCTCTGACATATTTGGCCCTACTACTGAGAATATATCTGGGTTTCCTGATGTTTTTCTTTTTCTCCTTTCCCACAGTTCCCATCCTGTTTGAACTCCAGGGGCTGGGAGAAATTAAGGGTCTGTGTACTGGAGAAGGGGCTAAATATATTAAGTTTAATAAGTAGTGCTTTCAAGAAAAACAGAGAAGACATGACAAACATTCAGAACAACCTTGGAGTCAGAAGTCAAGGAAGTTAAACACACAGACATTGGCCTTGTGTTAAAATATATTCAAGTCTAATGGTGCATGTGCGTAGCCCCAGCTACTCTAGGGGCAGAGACAGGAAGATTGCTTAATTCCATGAGTTCAAGGTCAGCGTGGACAATTTGGTTCTTAACTGTACATGTGGTCTTTGGACCAACGACTTTGTCTTGAGTTTGTTGGAAATGGAAATCCCTGGGACTCAGTCTTTATCCTTGGCCTACTGAACCAGAATCTTGAAGGCTAGGACTCAAGGAATTGAGTGTTAATAATACCTTTTTATATGCATTAAAGTATGCAAACCACTAACCTGATGTTAACAAAGCTTTATCCTAGTGAAGCCTTTGTATCAAATCCTGATGGGGGCTGGAGAGACGGCTCAGTGGTTAAGAACACTGGGTGCTCTTCCAGAGGTCCTGAGTTCAATTCCCAGCAACCACATGGTGG
>LOJH01022901.1:3559-19222 GCA_001685095.1 Ellobius talpinus
TATATATATATATATATATATCTACATGTATACACACGTGTGCTTGTGTGTATGGATATATAAAATAAGCAAATCTAGAAGAAAATTTTAGAAAATTGATTGGTTCTGTCACTAAAATGCCAATATTTTAATTATTGTTAGTTAGCCAACCATAAAAATTATCTTATGATTTCCAAAAATGTTATGAAATAAAAGTTATATTCAGCATTCACTGATTATCTGATTCACAGATTAACATATATATATTTTTCAATGCATTTCAATTACACTCTTTTTAACTTTTATGCTTTATGTCACTAGGTGGCAATTGGCAAAGGCAATTGTCAAAATGAATAGCTCTTCCTGAGGCTCTTTATGTCTCATAATCTTGCTTTATTTTACCTGCAAGACAGAATGTGTGAGTTTATCAGATTTGAGGAAAATATAATGTTTTCATGCATTTGAAGAGAAAGAAACTAAAACATGGAGTGGTAGATCTGAAAGGTCTTCAAAACCAATCCTGCCATTCAAGAAAATGACAAGATGCAGCTGCCTGGTGTTTATGAATAAATCAGCTAAACAGCTAGTATTTCAAATTTTCCATTCAAAACAGTATTTCAAATTTTCCATTCAAAAGCAAAAATAATGATTTCACAATAATAACTATTGTGGCAAATCCTTTAAGAAATATGGGATATGAAGAATGTCAAGTGGGAAACATGAAAAATATCCACCGAAAAAGGAAAGACTTCTGAGAGGTACAAGCCCGACTCACACTTTAATTATTTTTCTGCCTTTAGTCTATTTCCAAATTTCTTTAAATTTTGATATTCCTATTGATAATTCATTTAACTCATGCTGTAAATTATATCTCATCTCTCATTGTTGATATGAGAGATGAGATTCACACATGGTAAATAGCCATTATCACACTGTGTTTCACAGATGATTTAATGATACAGTTCTTGTAAACTGCTGATAGCAGTAGTCATATTCACGCATTTTAGATGTGGAACTTCTTTTGAAATTTTTATGTTGCACAAATGTCACCTAGCAGAGATGTGGAATTTCAAAAGTCAAAAGAAATCCCATTAGCCGTGGCCGATACTTTTGTGTAGATTGTTACTTTGCGTGCAACAAACTTTTATCTTAATAATTGTAAATAAATCATAATAACATACCTCCAAATTTAAAATTCAGCTTGAACACCCTAACCTTGAATGAGGCACATATTACTATGAATATTTTAAAATTATTAGTATTGGTGGTGTGGTTGGAGTTTGTTATTTCATGCACTTAAGTGTTCTGCATACATGTATAACTTTGTAACACATGCATGACTCATGCCTGCTGTGTCAAGAAGGGGATGGTGGATCAAAGACTAGAGTTACAAACAATTGTGACTTCTGTGTAAAACAAGTGCTCTCAACCACTGGACTATTACTGTGTCCCACTCAGAGAACATGAAGAAGGTGTGGAAATTGTAATATCCAGAATACCAGGAAATTTGGTGTGAAACCATCTCTTATATAAAATGGCAGCATAACAATATATGAACGATGGCAATATCGATAGACATGCTAACTTGGGAGGGAGAATCCTTCAGGGTCATGTGCATAGGGACCCACAGGGACTTAATGCCTGCTGAGAGAGGGAGAGTTAACATCTTCTGGGAATGAGCCTACTGATTGTCAAATGTTGAGTGACCAGCTCTGAGACCATTTACACACAAACAGCAAAAATGGATTAAGCAGACTGTTAAAAAATTAGTGAATATATAAGTAACATTGTTTATTTGAGAAGAGTTTATCAGTTTGAGATGGGTATATAAGGATTCAGATGGAGGAGACTTAAGAAGAGCTGGTTTGAGGAAAGGGAGTACAAAAAGTGATTTAACTACATTTTAATTAAAAGAACAGTTTATATCTTTGTAGAATTAAAGAATGTTCAAGAAGTACTTGAATAATTACTAGCAGGTACAAAATAATTTTTCCTATAGTTCATGTTACCTAAGCAAAGGATTTGAAGTTGAACTTAGGGCTAGTGAGAGAATTCAGTGCTTAAGACTTTCTGCTCTTGCAGAAAGAACAGAGCTCAGTGGCCAATGCTCAAACCAGCCAGGTCACTGCTGAAACTCGCAAAAGTCTGAAGGTCCAGGTGCAGGGGATGTAGTACCTTCTCCAGCTCCTTTAGGTAAGTCCTCACGTCTGGTATATACTCCCAGAAACATAAACACGATAAAAGGGTCTCACTTGAAGGCTGAGCTATAAGTCTGTGGTAGAGTTTTTACCTAGATAGACTCCAAGTTCTATCCCCAATACTACTGAAACAAGTAAAACAGAAAATAAATAAATAATACATCTAGTTACTATTTCATTCTTACTTTGTGATGTTTTCATAACATAGAGAATATTGTAGAGCAGTCATATCAATCATTACATGGACGGGGTTGCATTTCTCTCTTATTAAGTAAACAGAGGTTATAATATTGAGCTGATACTGTATTTCTAGAATACTTAGGGCTGTTTTAGAATATCTTACCAATAAGATTTCAGGGCAGTGCTCAACAGCAAACAATTTCTTCAAATATTTTAAAAATGAATTATAGTATAAATTCCACAAAGGAAAACATAAAGTAGACATGGATACTTATATAAAGTTAATTAGAAATTTCAGAACTGTTTAATTAAGTCTCAAATATCATTAATGAGAAAGATTAGATGTTTAGGAATAGAAGTATTGTAGATGTGTTCTTAACCAAGTGAGCCATGATGTAGTCTTTCAACGTGAAACCTATAAGTTTCATGAAAGACAGACTCAATGGGGATAAAACCAGGATTAATTCATTATTTAGTTATTTATATGTAAGTATAAGTATAAAACATAAAAACTACATGTTACTTTTGTGTGAAAACTTCCAGCCAAGGAACACAGAACACAAGGAATTCAAAACTAGAAAATAATCATCACCTCGTGTTTATTTATTTATTCTGGGACAGGAATCACTCTGAAATAAGTTCAGCTCTTCTAAAAGTTACATATCTAGTTTAACTGAAAATCTCTCCAGACTAGAAGAAACCTTAGATCAGAGATGCCACGGTAAATCAGAGAAGATGAACTTCAAAGTGAAGTTCAGTAGCAATCAGTGCTCCTGGCCTATTTTCATCTCTTGAAGGTACAAAGGAAATCTACAGGGAAAGAAAATCAACTTTGTAGAACCTAAAGTGGAATTGTGTGTACCACAGACCTCTCCCACTGGGGAGAATACTATTTCATAAATGTTCACATACTTTGAGATTTCAAAATCAGATGTATAAGGATATTAGACATTGATTGCGGTACATACACAGGCTTGAATCTGTCACCACATAGAGAGCTGTCTTACAGTCTTAGAGTAATGAAGCAAACCCTTATTCTTCTTTTGAAGAGCAAAGGAAAATGAGACAAAGAGAAGCAATATAAATTCTTAATTAAAACCTTTCTGTTTCTCTCTTCTCTCTGCCTCTCTCTTCCCTCCACCTACTTGTTTCTAGAGAACTTATTCTACAATTAGTTGTTTTGCTCCTATTGAGCTACGTGATGTTTTAGTGTATGTATTTCTGCTTCTTTACTGATCACTTTTGACTATACTTTTTCCTTTTTTTACTACTAATAAATGTCACAAAATGGTCCACTGATTCTGAATAATCTTATTTAGCATGTTTGCAACCCTAGTACTTGGGAGATTAAGGTGGGAGGATCCTGAGTTCAACATCAGACAGAACACTGTAGATAGAGACTACCTCAAGAAAATTATAATTATCAAAATGTTATTAGGTTAGTTTTACTTATCCTTGCTTCTATTTCCTGGTTCTAATTTTCTATTTCACCAGTTAAACTATTGAGGATTTTGATTGTGTAGGAATATATATAATTTGATCCTCTTTCATTTACTAAATTACCTATAAAAATCTACTCCTTTTAATCATGACGTGTATGGATTTCTATTCATACAAAATAAGATGTTCAACTTCTTCCAAGTGTTAAAGTCTGCCACACTCTTTATGTTTTAATGATAGTAAATGAGAACTATGATCTTTCCATGGCTTCTGATATTTTCTTTACTGGAACTTTCTAAGTGTTCAATTTTCTTTCCTATTTTCTCATATGTGACCCTTGCACTATTGCAAAGTTTTCATGACTCCTTGAACGACAATGTTCTCCTTTATCAATGAACTTTACTTTTCTAAATCACAACTACTTATTGTGTAATGTATCAAACACACTGAAAAATTTCCATTCTTCAGAAGCTCATAGCCAATCAATTTAAAACAACGGTAGGCTTACATGTGTCTTCAATTCTCTCTTCACATGTCTGCTAATTTTCATGGAAGACAACTTTTAAAAAGATGTATTGTGGGCCAATGAGATGATTCAGAAGTTAAAACTCTTTCCAGTAAGTGTGATGACTTCTGATTTATCTCCATAGATGATGGTGGAAAGAAATCACCAATTTATACATATATAAATAAAAACTCACTTTCGCCTTAATTCTCTCTTGATTGCCACAGTCTTAATAAATAAATCATTCCTTTCCTTTCCCTTAACATGATACACACACCCACACACATGCACATACAAACACTGACAATAATACTAAAACTAAAACTAAATCATAATAATCTTCATTTTAATCAAATCAATTATTAGACTAAAACTTCTCCATCTGTTCCTCTATTTATGGATGGAAAAGAATACAGTAGAACTTTACCTTCCTTTATTTGAATTCACCAACATACATTTTTAATGTTGTTGCAAATATCATATATATATATATAGTCATTCTGATCCTCTTTCCAGTTCTTTAATACATTCAATACTGGTGCATCTCAAGGAGTTAGCCTTGTGTCTCAGCATAACTGACACCATATTACATCTTTATCTCACTCATTCTCTGACTTAAAGTATCAATTGCATATATACAATCTCAATCATTCTTATTAGAAAATTATCTTAGCCCTTGGATATTTTAGCTCTATATATTTTCCACATCTAATCTGCATGAAATTGTTGAATGATTTCATCAATAAGTGAATAAATAAAGAAATGTTCCAAGTGTTTTCATGGTTTTAATGTTCTGTTCTAATTCAAAATTTTATAATTATCACTAAAGTCATCTTGTTACTCATGATTGAACACATATATGAGAAAAAACAATAAGCACACTCTCTATGTATGATTCATACTATGACAGTGTATAAATATTTCCCACACTTTCTTTTAATTTTGACTGTTAGTCATATATTTTGATGACTTATAAGGTTTGGATAGCGAGACAGGTGAGAATAACACAATAGAAGCAGCATTCCCAAATGAGTAAGTGCACACTGTGATATCTTCATTCTCTTCATTTTGTTCTAATATTTCCACGAACAAAAAAAAAGAATCAATGAATATTTGAATCATGAGAATAGAGGGCAGAATTGGAGATGCAAAACAAAATTGTCACAATAATCTATGTTATTAATCTATTGAGGAAATACAGAGAAATGGGAAACATTTTTTTCTTCCATCATGAGAAAGACAGCTAACAGTACAGTGGCAACTTCCCCAACATCTTACCATCTTCCAGCACAGCATGTGCACAGTAGGAGCAGAAAGGAAAGAGACTCATCTGTACCAGGGCTTCATTTTCAGCTAAATTCTCGATGTTGATGCGACTTATTCCAATTGTCTTTCACTTATCTATCCAGTCATTTGTTTGGGCACTCAACTGCCCATCATCCATCCATTCATCTGGGCCCGATCATTCCTTTTGCCTCGAGAGCCTCTGTGACTATGCTCCTGTGGCACAGATGGATGGTGAGGTTTGGCCGGGGTGCTTTGAGAAGATCACTTACAGGTTTAGTTCTCTGACACTCACTCTCAGAGACACATTTTGCTTCTCTATCAGATTTTTATTTTGTCTCTTTGATATATTTAAAACGCCATACTCCTCTATGGCCTCTTTAACCTTTGGTAGATAGAGATAAGGTGAGAGGGTGGGAGGGGGGATGTTTAATCTAAAAGTCAATATTAGTAATTAAGTTTGGAATAAAAGACCCTCTGTCTCCTTTATCAACTATCAAGGAAATCAGTACTATGTGGCAAGTAATTGTATACAAAACAACTGTATCCTGTAAATTGCACAATCTGATATTGTATGTAGAATGATATAAACATGTTCATCTTTGTTTCTGAAAGCACACTCATGAGAACGGCAAAGGGATATATTTCCTTTCAATATTAAAACTAAGAAATTATTTCATAGAAAAAGAGAGTGGAATTCTGGTCTTAAGAGAGTAGAACATGTGTAGGTATCAGGCTAGATAGAAGTTGAATAGCATGTATCCAAATACAATTACAGAAAGCTAACCAGATCTTATGTTCTATAACATGAAAAAATGACTGTAGTTTATGACACTCTTAAATATTTTGTATAGAGAGAGTTTGCTCTTTTCAAAAGAAGAAACTGAAGCTTCTAAAGGGAGAGGAATGCTAATTGATTTGCCTTAGTTCGATTATTAGACTTTGCCCATATGTACCAACATATTTATAAAAAATATGCACAGTTGTGGAACGCTAAATGTTTTATTTTGAAAAGCAAAACAAATAAAAACAAGAAACCTGCATTTCTTAGTTCGTCAGCAAAAGTCTATCTGCAAGACTCAGACATGAATCAGTGCACTGAGAAAAGAAGGTGGCCTTCACTAATATGAGTGGACATCACCCAGTTCATTGAGTGTCTGAGCAGGGCAAAAAAGCTAAGAGCATGAAAATCCCCTTCTGAGTTAATCCATCTTCTCTTGCTCTCCAACATCACAGATCATGGTCCTGAGAATTTAGACTACAGGACAGAGTGGTACATCAGATTCTCCTCCATTTCTCAACACTTCACTTTCAGTTACATTATCAGATCTTTTGCTTTTCAATCCACTGGACTCAGCAAATTGCTAATCACTGATTTCTCTGGTTCATTAGTTCACAGACAGACAGTATATCATGGAGTTCCTCAGTCTCTGAAATCCTGTAAAAATGAGCCAATTCCTGAAATAAATCTTTGGTTCTCCCTCTTGCTTAGTGTTCAGAATCAGGTCTAAGTTTTCTGGAATTATCATACTAAAAACAGTTCTCATTTTAATTAGACTCAAAATTTGTAATTGTTTTCCTACATAATCAAGTATTGATAAACCACAGTGTAAACCATTTTCAAAAATACGTAGCAAATCCACCTTGGATTTTTCTATTCAATAAGCTACAAGAAATAAACCACTAAGCAACTCTGAATTTAATAATCTAAAATATTTTCAGGGAAGCTCAAGAGTAGAATGGCTTACCCTGATTATCTTGGTTGCTGTACAGTGTAGTGAAAAAGAAAGATAAGATCAGGAATTTGGGAACTCATTACCAGAGTTTTCTTTATCATTAACAGCTTCTAACTGAGCCCTGAATCAAGAGATCAAGAGATTGCTTACTAGGAGTAGGTTGAAAGTGTCCAGTGTTCTGCATGAAAGAAAAGACTTAAAGACAGGGAAAGATATGAATGTTAAAGTACACTGGTTATTTCAGACATTATTACCAGACACTTGAGAACTGATGTAGTGGTTGAGAGCACTTCTTGTTTTGGCAGGGGATTTCACTTAGCTCTCAGCAGTTACATAGTACCTCACATCTATCTATAACAGTTCCAAGAAATCTGATGCCTTCTGAAGTTCACAAGCACCAGGCACACACACTCTGTACTTGTTCACATATATGCAGGCCAAACATGCATTCACACATTACAACAAATAAAACTGTCTAAATACAATTTAAGACTGCTTAGCTTTTCTGTGATGGTCTATAAAATACACCTGTCACCAATACATCAGAATAAAATTAGGGAGGTAAACAGAAGCATGTTTGAAATGTACATTTTTATCTGTAGAGCAGATCTAACAATGAAAACCACTGTCAGTCAATTGGAAAACTTGCATGCAATGGAAGAATTAGCAGATTGGCAGCATTCAAATGGAAGCAGCCAACCAAGGGCAAGGTGAGAATAATTCATGATAATGGACAGCAGGATCAAAGGACGAATCTACATCATCTGACCTACACAACCCTATGCCATTAACGAGTTTGTTGTTGTGTTCATAGAAGTAAAGTCAATGGGAAGTCTACTAAATCCTTACTTGATCTATTGAAGAAATGCTCTGGGGCAAATGGACAGAATTCTAATGTTAATCATAAATCCAGAAAGGACACACACTTGTTCAGCTTCACAGCTTAAGCTAATTTACACTCACAGAACCCACTGAATGAAGTGGATAATAGCCACATGGATATGTGGACACTGCTGAAAATTTATGCTGTTTGTCCTTATATTAGATTTCTCAAAAGAGACCAACGGCCTTTATCAAGTCAACTTTAAGTGCATTAAGAAGAGGAAACGCTAAGAAATTACTGGACACTGGTAATGAATTAGCATTGATTCCAAGAGACTCAACATGCTTCCAAAGCCCTCCCAAAAGAGAAGGTGCTTATGGAAAGGGGAAGATGAATGGAATGTTAACACAGTTCCCCTCAGGGTGGGTTGAGTTTTCCCTGACCTTATCCTGTGGGTTTTCCCCCAGTTTCAGAATGAATAAGTGAAAGGAATGTAGTTAGCAGTTGACAGAATTCTCATATTGATTGCAGGATCTGTAAAGTGAGGACTGTTATGACAGAAGAGGCAATATGGAAGCAATTAGACTGCCTCAATCTGGGAAAGCAGTAAATCAAAAGCAACACAAAAGTCCTGGAGGGAATATGGAGAGATGTGTCATCAGAAATGACTTGAAAAGCTCTAACAGTGGCAATTCCCAGCACAGGCTCTTTCAACACTATTTGCCCTATGCAGAAACCTATGAACGTGGGTGAATTAAAGTAGATTAGGAACTGAGTGGTCATTCAACCTGCATCTGTTTCACCAGATGTGTTTCCCTTGGTTGAGCAAATTATCATGTCCCTGGTGTCTGTGAGGCAGCTGCTGATCTAGAGAAAATACCTTTCACTCAATACTTACCTTGAAGCCCACCAGAAATTTGTTTCTTTTAGCTATCCAGACAATAAATATACCTCACTATGCCTCCTCATAGATTTATCAACCTTCTAATACTGTGCCACAATTTAATTCACAGAGACCGCCTCATTATATGAGGAACATTTGATTCACTGGAACTGGCAAGTGAGATAGATCAAATACTCAGATATCTGAGAATGACATTATATTCCAAAAACATATCCAGCTGAATTTCAAGGTCTTCTTCCTTACACAGGACTCTGGACCTGGTAAAGAGACTTGTCTTGTTCCAGACTGCCTCAAGTATAGTCTCTTTGCAAGGGATCCAGAAAAACCTAGATGCGGAACTGCTTCCAAAACACAAACAGATCCAATGGTTCTAGAGCTTTGTCTTGATTGTGTATGGGGTCCTGATACATGGACTTCTTCTTACATTTCAGAAGATGCATCCTGCACAAGTGTCTCTGTCATTTAGCCATTTGATTCAGCACATCTAGTTGTTTGGGGATTGTTGATTACTGAAATGCTACAAGCGGATAAAAATGTTGATGTTGTTCAAGTGACTCTGCAGCCCCATATGTAAAATGCAATCAATGTTTTAAGGTTTTTAATGGAGGACCTGCCACCATTCTCAAATAGCTATCCTCATTTGGAAAGATAGATCTTGATCTGCTACTAAACTTTGGTAGAAATAAAATGCTACACCACATATCAAAAACCCACTCTAAGAACTGACCTTTTCACCATAGGCTGAGTGTTATAATTTTCTCAAACCACAAATTGGAGAATAAGCAACATAGCACCATTATCAAATAAACTGGTGTAAATGCAATTCTGCCTTGCAGATGCTGAACGCACAAGTAAGTGATATGAAGAAACAGTATAAATATTCACGGTTTTCAGTTCTACTATATACCTTCACTTGTGTAATGACTGCCTTATATTGAGAAAGGACTGGGAAGCATCTGACTGTTATGACTTCAATATGAGTAGCCAGTTCCAGGAAGTAGACAACTATGTCACTATTGACTCCTGTGGACATATCCGTAGGTGATGGCTGTAACGGGGATTGTACACTTTGATTTGAATTTGCTTTTTCATTTTTCTTGAAAGAAACATGAGAAAACATATCATTATACACAGATTGCTAGGCTATAACAATTGTTTCCTGGGTGAGTTAGATCATGAAAGGACCACTAGGGGGACATAGAGTACAAAATAGCTTTGGAGAGGAAGTAGATGAGAAAGGACATGCTATTAGAAGAACTCACCAAAAACAGACTTTGAAAATAAAGCGAAGAAGATGATGTATTCAGCTCACATCAGTCAGCTATTTAAAGTCACCCTGTCATCACAAAATAGGATAAAGGACAAAATGGCTATGGCGGCCATGAGTGAGGATCTGCATGTACTTAGCATCAGGGATCTCTAGTCCTGATAGCGATCTTGGCTACACTTCTGGTTGTCCAATCTGTCAGCAGTAGAGACCACACAGAGCTTTCAATATGTCACATTCCCTGGAGTGATTATCCAGCTTACTCGTGGGCAGATTGATTGCACTGGACCACTTCCATCATAGAAGGGTAGCATTTTGTCTTTACTGGAGAAGATAACTGTGATGTGTATAGATTTCCTTTCTCTGCACACACTGCTTTTGCCCAAAGCAAAATATCTGTGTATTTACAAAAGTCCTTTGTTCAACATAAGAGTATCTCCATAGCATTGTTTCTGAAAAATTAACTCATATCACAAGCAGTGTATAATGAACCTTTGTTTGTGGAATTCACTCTTTCTAACATCCTGAGTGTAACATCATGAAGCAGTTAGCATTTTAAACAGTAGAATGTCCTTTTGAAGACTCAGTTACTATGTGACAAAAATAGCAATCTCTTTGAAGGTTTGGAGAATGTACTCGAGAAGGCAGCATATATACATCAACTCCAATGTATGTTACTGTTACTTTGACAGACAGGATCAGCACATTCTGGAATCCACAGGTATGTATGAAAATGTCACTGTTCATTGCTTCTCTTACTCATTCACTGACATCGTTGTTTCCTTCTATTAATCTTATCTTCTGCAGACAGGCAGTTCTTTTCTCCAACTGTATAAATACTTCTCTGAAGAGATTTAACAACAATTTTGTGAAGGAGAAGGGAAGACTATCTTTTAGTTTTGCTCTTCTTGACCCTTGAGGCAATGGTACTGAAAAAAGAAAGTGTCAGCTGGGATAACTCATCTGAAGTTGAAAAGTAGATGGACTAATAATTCATAATTACAATTTCATAATCACTAATAACAAGAGAAACATGTTTAGAATCTCAGATTTCCCTCAGCACTTACCTTAGTATTGTTAGATTCTATTATATAAGTCTAAGGCAAGCAACAGTACAATTAAGGAAGACTTTGAATGATGTAGACAATTCATCTATGAAAATTAGATTTCCTTCAGCAGATCAAAAAACTCAGTGGGTGCAGGGAAAAATAAAAGTAAAAATTGGAAGGGTAGAGAAGGTGGTTATAGAGGAGTTAGGGGAATGGAGATGAACACACACGAAATTCATTATATGAAATTATCAAACAATAAATAAAAATATTATAAAGTGAAAGCAAAATAAATACTCATTTTATGTACTAGATGGTAAAAAAGAATGGATAGTAGACAAATGAAGTTATAAAAAATAATTGTGATCACATGAACAGAAATTTTCATTTAGCTGTCATCAATACTTTCTATTTAGATTGTCATTTATGCAGGTCCATGTTTACATGAATCCTGAACTGGCTCTCTGAATGCATGAATCCTATGTCCATGAAACAAAGTTATATATTTAAAACTATAATAATTATGACTGTATGAAGCATATATGAATATTTTTCTTATAATCTTTCCTAAATAGTATAAAATAGCACTTACATTGTATTAAATACAAAGAATCTACAGAAAATATGAGTACAGAGAGTATGAATGGACACACATAGGCAGTATATTACTACACCATTTAGTATGATGAATTTGGCATCCAGAGATCTTAGTGTCTATGCAAACTCTGAAGACAAGCCCCTCACATATTGAACAATGCTGCACTGACAAAACATCTCTGCTTTCAGTTCTCTTGTTTATATATCATGGTGCCTATTTTAGTACTTAAGTTAGCTGGTTTTACATCATACTATTTCAGGTTAAGCTGTATCAGGAAAAGATTATCATCATTTAAGGACTTAATTCTTCTAAGAAAATATTTAAAAATTATTTATGTAGAATAGTCATATCATGTTAGATAGACTTGCTATCATGTTTGATTATTGATATTTGAAAACTAAATTGGTTTAAAAATATACATATAAAGGTGAATAAGAACACTTAAAAGAAATCCCACACTAGCTCAGAATTGAGAAAATAGACGATTATTTATTTAGGGATAGACTCACAGATAAAAATCCTCTGCTGGAACGGAGAACAGACACCACATCTTGCAGCCGGAAAAGAGGACGGAGTGTGCTCTACATTGGCATAAATAGTATAAGAGACCACGCCCCAGTGGGCGGGTAACTACTGGCTGTAGGATTTTCTATAGCATAAAGGCAAGTGGACAAGATGTATGCTGGTAAGCTTTATGAGGGGGTCAACTGGCTAAGGATTTCAAATGGCTGGTTGTCTTAGGTAGAGTTGCTACCATTGTGATGAAATGCCATGACAAAAAGCAAGTTTGGGAGAAAAGAGTTTATTTGGCTTAAGCTTCAAGATCAATGTTCATCAATGAAGAAAGTCATAAAAGAAATACAAACAGGGCAGGAACCTAGAGGCACAGTGAATGCAGAGTCCATGGAGTAGTATTTCTTACTGCCTTGCTCAGCCTGCTTTCTTATAGAACCCAGAACCACAAGTCTAGGGTGGCTCAATCCATAATGAACACAGTCCTCCCAACACCAATCACTAATTAGGAAAATGCCCCACAGGTTTCCCTACAGCCCAATCCTATAGAGGTATTTTCTCAATTGCAGCTCCCTCCTCTGATGACTCTATCTTGAATCAAGTTGACATAAAGCCAGTAAGAATACTGAAAAAAGATACTATCTCTGTTATTTCTGGCATTAAAATGCAGGGAAATTTTCAAAGAGATTTTAGAGATAGAAGGATTTGTATTAACTGACAGAGTAAAAGTGCTCTAACCATATCAGCATAATCTAATATGTTTTGACTGAAGATCACAGAAATGATGAGTTCTGCTTTTCTCCTGCCTCTTCTCCTCCTCTGTCCTGCATCCCTTCTCCTTTCTCCTGCTCTGAAATTCTATTCCTTAGCTTCAGCATTCATGTTATGTTGGCCTGGACTTAAGAGGTCCTGATTGGAGCATTCTTTCAAACTTTGAGGATTCGTCTCCTAAAGGTCTCAGGCTGTATACTCAGACTTGATTACACCATCGTTTTTCTTGGTTTCCACATGCACAAATGGAAGATTTGGAAACTCCCTGTTCTCCATAATTGTATGATCTGGTTCCTATAAGAATCTCATCACTTATCTACAACATTGATATTTGCACATATCTTAGTAGTTTTGTTTCTCTGGTTATAACCTAAGTAACTCTGAAGTCACTGAAATGATGGGATTGAGGTGGAAACAAAGACAGACAGATCAGTTCTCTATAGTGACCGAATGGTGAGTTTGTGTTAGAAGTAGCTAGGATGGAAAAAAGAATTGAACGTTCACATTTATAGGTATCAGGATGGTGAGGTCCCTATGGAATGGCTATGTTTTGGAAAGAAAGTGAAAAATTCATTAAGATGCCAGGATGCCTATTGTTAGATCATGTCCCTTAGGCATGACAGGGAAAATGCACCCCTGAAATCTCAGCATGACAATCATAAAGACATCATTTGACATAGCAAAATAGAAAGGGGAAACTCCATGTGATGCCATCCTTAGGTAAAATACTACAGTTGGTCAATGGCTACTAAAAAGAAATGGAATTCCTATCCTCCAGTGACAAGCTTAAGCATGGAATATCCAATGCAGTGGTTAGCCATAATTTTGTAAACATGTGACTAATCAAAATGGATTCAGAATGGATGGATTTTGGAAGAGGACATGTGAGGACTTGAGAGAAGAGAAAGTAGAAAAGTATAGATACTGCTTATATATTAATTTATCAAAAGAGTAAATTTAAAAAGTTTGCCATGGATATTAAAACAATCTTAGAGGTTTTACTTTAATATTAAAGGTTAGAACTGGTCCATGTTATATAATTATTCCTGGTAAAACAACTTTAGATTCTTTGGGGAAATCCTGGTACAGATAGATATCAACCAGGAAGATAAAATAAGGAATCTTTCTTCGAGTAGCAAATTCTAGGTTTCTGAAAATGTTGTGGATTTCCCCTTCATGCTCTTGACCCACCTTGTTCGTATAATCCCTCCTCCCTTTCTCTAACTGAACTCCAGGAATTCAGCCCAGTGCTTGACTGCAGGTCACTACAACTGCTTCCATCAGTTATTGGATGTCGGTTCTCTGATGACAATTATGGTAGTCAATAATCTGATTAAAGAGAACGTGATGGGGAAAACCACAGAGACAGCTGACCCAAGCTAGTGGGTGCTCACAGGCTGTGGACTGACAGCTGGGGAACCTGTATAGTCCTGCACTAGACCCTCTGAATGTGGGTGACAGTTATGTGACTTGATCTGTTGGCATGAGAGCCCTAGCAGTGGCACCAGGTCCTCTCCCAGGTGAATAAACTGGCCTTTTGGAGCCCATTTCCCTATAATGAGATACCTCGTTTAGCCTTGATACGGGGAGGGTGCTTGCTTCTGCCTTAACTTGCTATGCCAGATTTTGTTGACTCTCCATGGAAGGCCTTACCCCTTCTGAGGAACAGATGGAGGTGAGAAGTTGTAAGGTGGGATGGGGCAGGAGAATGAGAAAGACAGGGAACTGAGGTTGGTAAATAAAATAAAAAATAATTTATATAGATAAAAATAAACAAAAATAAAAAATGTCGTGGAAGCCTGGTTTTCAAATGATCTGCAATTATCAGAATGAAACTACTGGAGTGGAATGTGAACAGTGAGACGAGTAGATGGAATGAATGGAAACTGCCATACATCTATCATAAGCAAAAATCGGACAAAATAAAAAGTAAGCAGAATAAAAGAGCCAAAGAAAAAGCCCAAGAAAGAAATACGGATGCAAAGACACACAAATTCACATACCTAGAATTTCAATAAATATACAAAACTAGAAAACCTAATATACAAGAAAAAAATTTGTAAGTGGCAAGGAAGACTTCAAAAACACTACTGACTTTTTTGGGGGTTGTGTGACCATCTACCGCTAAGCATAGGAGCTGCATTTAAATGTGGTTTCTATACACACAGGGAATCCCTGATAGAGAAAACTGCCTTTCATCCTTTGTATATGGTTATTAATTGGAGATAGATACATAGATAGATAGACAGACAGACAGGTAGATAAATAGATTAGAGATAAATAGATTATATATAGATTAATAGATTATAGATAAATAGGTTATAGATAGAAAGGCAGATGATAGAGAGACTGATAGATATATGGTAGAAAGATGATAGATAGATAGATAGATAGATAGATAGATAGATAGATAGAT
>LOJH01022902.1:0-12919 GCA_001685095.1 Ellobius talpinus
AGCAGGAAGTAGTCTGAAGAGAGAACAGTGCTCAAATTTCCCAAATAATTATGTAAGTGGGGCTTGGGAGCCTGTCCACCATTGTGGGCCCTACTAGCAGCGTGCAGGCATGCAGGTGGTGAGCTTGGGACCCCTTCCACGATTCCCAAGCATGAGCCTGCTTCCTGGAGTCCCCATGAGTAGAGAGGCAGCAGCTGGAGCAGAGCTTTGTGAGGGAGGCAGCTGACTGCTGTGAGTACTTGTGGAGAGTCCTAGAGGCAGCCGTGGTTCCCCTCTCTGTGCCCCAGGAGTTTGTGGCCGGAGCAGCGGGCCTCTCCACAACTACTTCCTGCTGCTTATTGCACACTCCATCCTTTCATGGTTTATAATATGACCACTCTTCATGATGTCATACAGTGACTGGAGCAATCCATACCAACTATTCTAGTTACCATAGAAGAGCATGGACTGCAGGGACAATAAGATGGCTCCTCCAGTAAGGTACTTGCAGAACAATCCTGACAACCTGAGTTCAATACCTGAATCCCAAGGTAGGAGAGAAGTGACTTGCAAAGGTTATCTCTGACAAACATACCACATACCAGCGCCAAGGCGTTTTTGCTCTTATATTAATATAAACACATCCCACACAAACACATATAATAACAAATTTTAAAAGAATATAAAGTATTTAATAAAATATATAATTTGTAAAGTATTACAAATAACTTTTATATAAAAATGTGTATTTTAGCTTATGTATTCTATTATTGCATTGCATTTTTCTTAGCATATGTTATTTTATTGATCATTTATACTAAGAATATAGTTCTGATCACTAATTTGGTACAAATACTTAAATGTAAATGAAAGCTTGTATATTAGTAGAGTATATTTTAAACTTTACTAGGAACATGGTTATGACTTTCCTTCAAATTGTACAAAAATACTATATAATAGTGATTTCAGATCTTGAATTCATTATAACTTTCTTGTACTGTAATCAGTAACAGTAGTAGTCTATGATATCTGTACTATGCTTTTTTGTAGGTGAATATTATAAGGATCACTATTACTATCACTGCATGATAAACCAATACAGTTCAAACCAATGAATAACACAGAGAGGGGGAGAGAATGTCACAGAGACATATCAAAATAATCATAAGAGAATGTGATGAGTTTTGATGCCAACAAAACTTTAAATTTTTAGATAGAAAAGAAATTTGGAAAATCAGTTGCTGTCAAACTTATACAAAATAAATTGAAAGTATTTAAAAAATTGAATTTGTAGGAGGTCCAAGGCCCTCATTACTTTATCTAGACTGAGAAAGGTATTCTCTGAAGAGTGGATGGGAGGGGTGTGAGATGGGGAAGAGGTGGAGGGAATGGGAGAAGGTGAGGAAGTGGGAACTGGGATTTATATGTAAAATGAAAAAAGAAGTTTGGTTTCTTTTTAAATAAAATAGAATAATTATATATAAATCCTTTTGAAATATTATTTTTTCCTTCATAGTTTTATGTAGAATAAAATATCTGAATTTTATTTTCCTGACTTGCAGTCTGAAAGAAACCCGGTTTTACAAAACCTTAAAAAACCTTAAAAAAAATTCATAGTTGCTCAACAGATCTACCAGCATTTTTAGAGTATGCTACACAAATGATATTGCTGTTTCTTGTCCAATGTCTTCTAAAGGCTTCAGAATGCATTTTTGCTCCAGAAGAATGATGAAACACTTCAGTACCATTGTGGTCATGTGGTACCACTTCCTGCCCAGAAACTTCCACCCTTTGAACTCATGCAAGTCACTGCTGCAGCCTCCCTACCTTGCTCTGACTCATCTTTCCTTCTTCTACCAAATATCACTCTGCATACGTTCTGGAGGCCTTTATATTTGTGGAGGTCTAGGATATCCATTTATCTACTTTGACTTTGCCTGCGGAGTGTCATGTGGCTTTTTAAGCAGGATCTTTCCAGGTGCTGCCCATAAGCCCACTGCTGTAAAGCTTCTGGTATGTGTTCCCTCTATCTCTAAAGCCTCTTGTGCTGTGCTTCATTTGTTCTAGTAATGCATTCTTTTGTTACCAGACTGTAAGCTTTAGGGAAGTTGCCTGGTTTATTGTGTTTATTTATTTATAGATATATTTATTCATAAGGGGGTGTGAACAGAATGCTCATTCTGAATGCACTCATACTCAAGATGGTATCTGACACACAGTAGTTACTAACCAAATCTAAGTTGGAAGAACATTGGATGATCTGGAAAAAAGTGCCTCTGTCTTCGGTAGTGTGGCTTACAACCTGCCACCAGAGACATGTTATGTTTTGAAGCTGTAACCAAGAGTTCAATTAAATTAATTTTTCTAAGGGAGCATGAATATTAAAACTGAAAATAAATACATGGGTAAATTCTAAATTTTATTTTTTTCCAAAATAATTTAGCTTTCCTCCATGGTGTCTCTAAGTTTAAATGCACTGGGACTTGGAACCTATTCAGATAATGTGCTCTGAAGGACATTGTTGTATACACAGTGCTCCTATGTAAGTGTGTTTAGTTTAAAGTGTAAGAAATAAATCAGTACAAACATGAAATTCATTTCTTTCATCAGAGCTGCAACGGGAAAGAGTTTTCATTGCCGAGTAGATCGTTGAAGAAAATTAATGGAAGAACTCTTGGCAAAGGCACTGGCCAGGTGAGAGAGAAAGTCTTGTGATGTTCCCAAGGGCCAGCAGCAGTGGGGAGCCAAAGAGGGAGGCATCCCCAGGTCCCTAGAGAACTATGAGAGTAAACAATTAGATGGAAATTTTGGTCATCAGGAAAAACTCTGGTCAGATAAATATCTACTTCTCTGTCTCTCTTTATCAAAATAAAGAAAAATTCTTTTAACCAACAAACTGGAACAGATGGGAGTGCCGGGATCCTTTTTATATGTTACTTTTAATAATTATCAGTATTATAGGATAGAATAAAATATTTTGTAACTAGTATGCAGTGCAGAATGATTAACCTGAGCTAATGAGCATATTATCATCTCTCATTAGTTATCAGTTTGTGGCGAGTGTTTATCTCTATACCTGTGCCTTTGCAATGATGCCAGTGTCTAAGTCCACAGCTTAAGGACCAGTAGCTTCAATTTCCTTCTCTACTGCCTGCTTCCTGAGAGTTTAGTAGATCATGTGGGAAAACCAACTATTTTGTGAACACAGAGAGTACATGTTTAGGGCCTCTGGATGATAATTCCAGGGAGCTAAGCATTTCAGACAGGCTTACTTGACACGGTGGATGAGCCAGGGAAGCCACCCTGGATCGTCCAGACCAGCCCTCCTCCAACTGAACACAGCTAATTGGCTCTATCAACATGAGTGACAAAATTACTAAAACCAGACTCATGATTCACATAAGTGTGAGGTGTAGTAAAATATCAGTTGCTCTAAATACATTTAGAGGACATATGATAATTACTTCACTGGGGAGTTTTCTGAGAATTAAGATAAAATATGTAAGACTTTCTGAATAAAGTATTGTTTCTATACACTCCCATTAGGGATTTAATAAGAGGAAGATGGCTGTGATCTAGGAAATCCAGATGACCCTGCATCTTATGCTAATTCTAAAACTACTTCATAGTATTCTGATTTCAGTCATTTGTTTTAGTTACTCTAGTAGAAAAACTGAAATTATTTGATGGAATAACCCACAAAATCTTGGGAAATGAAGCACGGGCGCTGTCTGCCAACTCTGGGCTAGAATGCTCTGAAGAGAGTGCTGCTTCATCACTGAGCCATGCCTTGTCATTCATCTGCCTCCCACCTCCCTGCCCATTCCTCACTCAGCACCAGGCAGGTGATTTCCGTTCTCATCTGCTGGAGAGGTGGCTTTGTGAAACTGCTCAAGACAGGGTTCTTGTCCTGGAGAATTAGATCTCTGTCTTCTACCATTTTAGTGATATCTAATGAGACTCGTAATTGATCCTGGGCTTATTTTCCTGGAGAGAACGACTAGTCTCTAGGCTCTCTTAACACATCCAAAGGGGCGGGCATGTCAGAAAATCCGTAGAGCCTGGAGAAATTGCTCAGGGTGCTGACACCCTTGCCACCCTCTGACATCCAAAATGATTTAGTCTTAAAGGTGGCATTGTGTGAAATTATCGATTTAACTGTCCACTGAAAAGAGACTTGCCCACTCTCCGTTGGAGAGTTTTATTTAAAAAGAAGTGGCTCTTTCCATAGATAAGCCAGGAAACCATTTACACGTCAAAACCTGAGTTATTGGATGATATTGGAGCCGTTTTACTCTTCTCTTACTAAAAATAAGGTTTAAAAAGATGGGGAGGGACAAAAGTATTGTATACATTTACATTTTAAATTGTGTAATCATGTTATTATCTGAAACTAATGCCATGCTGTTAAAATTTAGATAAAGTGTCCTGTAATGCATACAAAATGTTCATTTGTTGAAGGCCATTAAGTTAATTTCCTGGCAACAAGATTAAATGCAAGGCATTTACATAATCATTAGTCATGAGGTGTAGAAAAGATAATTAAATATTCCACCACATTAATTTATATTTAATTAACTATGCTTTAGTGATCCTTCTGTCTGAATATTAATATTGTGTAAATAAACAATTAGAATGCATACTGATTTTATTAGTGGCTTATTCTCAAAATTAGGTAAAAGATGCAATTATTAATTTGATTATATCTAATTTTACATCCTAATCATGTTAATAGAGTCTAAAAAGGTCCATCACTGGCTTTGGTGATGACATTCTTACATTTTAGATTTCCAATGACAATGTTGCCTAGAGACTTAAAAATATATTCAACTTTCAACTAGTTTGTTCCAATAGCTAATAACTTTCATAATATTCTCCTCTGAGGCTTCTTTCACTTAAGCCTAACATTTTACTTTTAAAGAACAAAAATTGGTTATTGTGCAGCCATACAACATGTAGCTATGACCATCCTCGCTTGGGACATACTGGTATTTCTGGGGGATATTATATGATATAAATAGAAACACAAACTATTAAGCAATCTTGATAAGGTTAAGTGATTTGAAATTGTAACTAAGGTTCATAGCTAATTAAAAGTCACTAGGAAGAGTTGTAGGTGTAGCTGATATTATTGAATGTTTGCTTAGAATTACCAAAAATCTGGATGACTCCCCAGCCCCACATGGAATCAGTCAGACATGGTGCCCATGCCTGTGACCCAGCACTCCAGAGGTGAGGATAAGAGGATCTGAAATGTAAGGTTATCAAAAAGGAAAGTAAAATTTGCCAGCACATACATTTTGAAATTTTAATATTTCTGCATAGAGTGTTAAGAAAATTTTTGAAGAGAGAACTAACATTCCTAGGAATGTGTGTCTAAGAGTCTTACATTCTCAGGCGTCAGACTTTGGTGGAGCAGATAATGGTTAGGGAAGAGAAATCTAAGCAACACATTCTCTGAATCCTATTGGTGCCTTTATTAGCCTGCAAAATTTGCAAGTCGGTAAGTGAAAATACCCAGGGCTTCATTAAGCATCTACAGTAGAAGAAACAAGACATGAAAGGAAACAAAACGAACAAAAGAAAACAAAAACAGAAACATTCTTTTTGACACATACGAGTGTATTCTTCTCTAAAATATAAAGTTACATTAAAATATTGCTATGAAACAATAAATTTCACTACCAGGAGAAGTTATTTCTCATTAAATTGTAACATCCCAAGCAAAACTGTTGTGTTTTCTACATAAAATATTTATTTGTGTGAACAATTCTATACCGATTTTAACCGTCTTAAATGTAATTTGCAGAGAGAGGAATGTGTTTCACAAGCATATATTTCATAATGGAAATATTTGTTCCTATCGTTTTTGAAAGGGGGATAATAAAGTTTTTTTTGTTTCTTCTCAAAGCCTCCAGGACTTTTAAGTTTACAATATGATGTAGAGTTCCCCTGGCCTGGTCAAAATATATTCCCTCTTATTTGTGACTATAGCTGCTCAGTAGATTGGAGGCTATTTTTTTGGAGGCAAATATATGCTTTTCCTACTCTACATCTACCCATCACCATACAGAAGGAATATGTATGCACCTTCTTTCAAAGACTAAATTCTGAACTACTTTCCAAGCTTCTGCCACTGATATGATGTCTAAGACAAGCTTCATAATGGCAGAAGGCATTTATGCATCCTGGTGTGTATATATGTATATTGCACTGATAAACAAATATAGATGGGTATTTATAGGGCCTCCTTAGTCATTAACAAACATTTCCAACTCTGAGAACTGGAAGAAGATAATTAGATTGCTGGTAAATGGACAAGTACATCAGAGGATGCTTTCCCTTTAGAAGAGGAAGGCTGATTTCTCTGAGCTTCTACTTAAAGGATGACATTTGCATTGAAAAACAGGAGGATCAATCCAAAATATAGTAAACTTCCACCTAGAGTCATGCCATGTTTCAGTATTATGACTGAAGGATAGCCACAATGTTGCCTTTCATTCTTAAAAATGTTCTCAATTTTTCCTGAGAAATGCACAGATCATTGATGACAAATAATTTCTAAAGGTATAAGTAAGCAAGTCTTTCTTTCTTTTGAAATGTAAATTTCATTGTCACAAGAACCCTGGTGAAGTTGTGTCTTACCTTGTGCATAATGAAGAATGGGATTCCCGAGTTAGAAATTAAAAATGAGAACAGCAAAGCAACTTTAGCCAGTACAGCCAAATCCTTCATTTTTTTTAATTTTCAAAAGTTGAATGTTTATGATAATCTTGACTTTGAGCTTCTTTAAAAATACAATTTTATTTATTCTAGTGACTGTGTTTTAAAATTCCTATTTGTACTGGCGTACACACCTTGTTGGTAACAAATAACTCTCTAATTTGAATTAAGGCCCACTTACCAAGAGGAAAACCATGCCTGGGTACTGGAAACCTAACCAACACCCCAGGACTAGTGAAGTCATGGATCTTGGAGGGGAACCCACCCACAATTGCCAGTTTACTAAACTATCATATTCCTAACTGCATTCTAAATATGTGTCTTTATTTCCACATATAAGCTCAATTCTCACTTCTCATCAAAAACAAACTTCTCTTTGCAACCAGTAGAGAACATGGCAGATGAGGTCACAGAGATCGATCCCATGGTTCCCAGTCCCCCTGATGCATCTGCAACACAATTCCTGGGCCAAAGGGATTAGAGATCATCACAGTGAAGGAGGCATGCAGGCAGAAAGACTATAAGAGGAACAGGAAGTTTTATGTGAGATTGTGTCTCTCAGGAAAGTCAGAGAAGCTTCATCCATGAAGTCCCATCAACATGGCTGCCTAAAGATCTGAAAAATGCCAACATCGATTGACACTTTAATGTTGAAGGGAGAAAGGTCACAGTTCCCCAACTCTACACAAAGATATACAGGAAGCAAAAGAGTGCTGAGACTGGGGAGATGGTCTTCCCCAGGGAAGAGCCCTCCAGTACCATGTTCAGTCCTAACATAGTATATATACGGGTAACGTGATAAGGACTGAGCAGGTTGTTTTAGCTACTTAGGTGTGTGTGTACGTGTGTGTGTGTGTGTGTGTGTGTGTAACAATAATTAAAAAAAAGAGGACATGGATTTAAGAAAAGGCAGGGAAGTGTGTGGGAGGAGTTAGAGGGAGGAAAGGGAAGGGAGAAAATTATGTAGTTATAAATTCAGTATCTCAAGGAGACATGAGCAGTTTATAAAGGCTTGCATAACCCAAATCTATCAATTAGAACAGAGAACCACTCACATTATGTTCCTTAGAAGTAACCATGGGCTTTTGAATAGTACTCTAACTCAAGAAACCCATTGCTCTTGTAGAATATTTTTGGTAATATGGACTTTCACCTTTCTTGAAAGTAAAATTTATTTATTTTAGTGAAGTTGTATTTTGGAACTTGTTACTTATTTACACAATCTTATACATTGATGTGATTTCCCTATATATGCTTATCTATATATCTTTATAATAAAGTGTCTTTAGTTGGAAAGAACAGATTACTTTAAACATTAAAAGCTAAAGATAATTAAGCTGGGCTTGCTAGGTGTCACACTCAGGAGGCTGAGGCAGGATGGTTCCAAGATTGAGGTTTGACTTAGTTATATATTAATACCCAGTCTCAAATAAATACACCAAGGATAAAATAGCAAAGTAAAACTCAGATGATACAAGCTCACTGCAGTCTAATGGCAGAAAAATCCATTGAAGCATATAGATCTTAGAATAGTTATATATTTCTTATGAACATAAAAATACAACTTTATATTTAATTAGATAATTTTTGGTAATTTATCTGAGAGCTGAGCAGTTACACTATATTCAAAATCTAGAAAATTGGCAACCTAATCTTTTCCCTAATGGCTAAAAAACTATTGTAGACTGTAAGAGAAAGGAGCAGGTATTGGGTGCAACCTTGAGGGTTCTAAGGTATGCTTTATCCTAGTGTTGAGCTGTGGGTGAATCACAGCTTTACTGGACACACAGGGCCTCCATAAAGGCCAAGGGGACACTTAGCTCTTAGTGGGATGCTAACTGCAGCCATAAGATTCTGATAGGATTCAGGTGTTGTATGACGCTCAAACAGAAAGAAGAGCTGTACTCTTAGGTGAAAATCTGAACCCGAGCCGTGCCATGTCAGCTGTTTAGCACTAGACACCTCATTTGACCTATGTGAGATATTTCGAGCAAGAAATAAAGGAATGAAGAAAAAAAGATCATCATGGTAACCAAATGTCAACCTTGGTACCTAGAAGTTACCTCAAAACTAGTTTAAAATATAAAATTTCACTCTCCAACCCCCTGCCCTCAGCTTTCTGATTCCCCCAAATCTCTATTTTTAAGATAATCAGGTAATTATAATAAAAGAAGTCTGCTATCCACATTCTCGAACAGTTTCACGAGCTTCATGATTATTTTTAAATTATACGATGAGACAATGCTATAAAAATATCCCGCAGCTTGGCAGCAGGCGGAGTCTGCTTTTTTAACAGTGTTTTGATGACTTTTATTATCTGCCTTGCTGACAGTGACCTAAAACAACAAGTTCATCTTTGTGCTTCAGTTTCCACCGCGATCAAAGTGAAGGGGTTGAGCTAGCCAGGCAGTTTTACAGCTGGTGTTCTAAAATATTTAACCCCATAACCCCGGTTTGGTTATTACAATGAGTTACTGATTTATTCATTTACATTTGCATGTTTATTTGTGTATATCTTATTATGGTAATGTGAAAATTTTTGGATGCTTTCTATAATTGTGGGAAAGTTGAGTTTATTTCTCCATTAAAATTTGATTTAACAAAACTTCTTTAACACAATTAGAGAGTGGATAATGGTGTCAAGATTATGATTTCCTCGTATATAATTATAGGAGAAAATGAAGGGAGAGGCCAATTTTCCAAATGACTTCAATTTCAATGGGGAATAGAGGTTGGAATAAATGGCAGTGCCTTCTACACAGAGCTTCCTAATTTAAGATAAAGTTTAGGGCTATTTTCAGTGCTGTCTGTTCAATTTACTTATCTTTCCCATGGTCAAATAGGTAGCAAATCAAGGAAACAGAAAACATGATTAATTTTAAATGGGAAGGATAATGTGTGGCAAATTTGACAAAGGATTCATTGCCCATGAGGAGGTTTGAAGGATGTGTGGCATTTAAAAGCCTTGATTGAAGTGGAAACCTACTCCCCCTCTGTTCTTACACTGTGCAGTGGAGTTGAGGAAAACTGGGGATAAAACATTTGGGTCATGATTTTCCCCTCAGTTTTCCAGTGTTTAGCATGACCGTTTCTAGGATAAAGCCTCAGATAAGAGCATATTTTCATGCTATTAGCCAGCCCCTGTGACACTACAATGAAATTATTTCACTAATAGATTATTATCCTCTCTATTTTGGTTTTCTGTGCCAATTATCAATGGATTACTTGCGAGGATCCAGGAATGTAGAAGGATGTCTAAAGATAAGAAAAAGAATGGGTAATATCTTCCAGTTTAAAGATAGCAGAAATTTGAGGCTTTGTTAAGGTTGTCACATGGACCTCAAATCCCATTGTTTATTAATGAAGGTAATATAAATTTTATAAAAACTCTGCTAATTCCCGTGAGATATCAATACAACATGTACTGTGATACCAAGTTTCTTTAATTAGGAAGGCACTAATGTAGATGAAGTTAAACTATTTAAATGCCCCTGGAGATTTGATGAAATTAATTGAGTTCAAAATGCATTGAAAATGTTGAGTGATTATGTTATTACAGTAACATATGCACACAAGCATAAGCACAATAAAAATGAAGTGATACAAATTATAGAATAAAGGACATTGCTCATGTCTCCTGACTCCTGTTATTTGCTCTTTAAAATTTCCATGGAATTATTTTTAACAAAAGGAAATTACAGTAGCAGCTCCTAACAATGTATAAATTGGTCTTGTATTTGGACTTTCTGACACAAGGAATACATTCCTGTTATTTTATTCTAATTTTGCTTTTGTATTTCGTTTAGTGCTTTTTTATGATAGACAGGATGTGGTAGGAGAGCGGGGAGTGGCAGCGTGACATGACAATCAGTCTTCGTTTCCTCTGAAAGCAGAGGCTATCTGAAAATTGATGTATGCATGAGTTTTAATTGATGGAGGTGGTAATCGAAATAGACCTAAAATAATTGCTTTACAAAGCCCTCATGGCTATACCAGTACCAGTTTACTCTGTATTTTTGCTCCTCCTAATTATCTTTCTATGAACATACTTCAACTGCATGGTTTTTACAGCTGACACATTTGCAACACATCCTCATTTATCTCTGAATAATTTAGAAAGGGAAGTTGTTTAGCATGGAAGATGGAGAGGCATTAGGATGGGGAAAAACCTTGTCTTAGATTTAGGTAGAATAAAGTTTTATCTCTGGCCAATATAAATAATGTGATTTGTATTTGTTCACTCATTTTTCCCTTACTTTTCTGCTCTTCCCAATTTACCACTCTTTTTTATTTCTCAATAAAACAAAATAAATAATTTTATAAAGTAAAATAGATCAAAATCAGGCTTTTTTTAAACCCTTCTTCCACATTTTTTCTTTCAGTTACTCTCCTCTTTTTTTCTTTCTGCGTGGATCTTTTTCTATCCCTTTATAAGATTTATTTTTATATCAGTGTGACACTTTATTCTTTCTTTTACACCTGGATTTGTGTGTATACAAAAATCCAAACTACAGTGTTTAGACACCTCTCTTGTTCTTTTACTGAGCTCTGCAAGCTGACTTATTTTGTTTATGGGATGACTCAGATGCCCTGATTATATCAAATGATGCAATCACTTCTCATGTATTTATTCATTTAAGCTGGTAGTCATCTAAATATTGATGAAATTAAAATTGAGTATGTGTTTATTTACTTAATCATTCATTTATGAATTTGTATTAAGCTGGGTGAGCAAAAGCAGAGATATAAGTGAAAAGTCATTGTCTAAGCCTCATGGAACTTGAACTCCATTAGAAGAGGACATCAGACAAGCAAGTAATTATAGCACAGCATAATTCATGTTGTAGACATCACTGAAACAAGGACAAATCCTGTAGGAATGTAGAAAAAGTCCTCATATTTAGGTGAGGTGTCCCAATAGGATATGAAACTACTACTTTAACTGGTACTTCAAATTTTGTTCTGATATACTTTAGAAGGTGATATTAAAACTGAAGGTGATATTAAAACTGAGATGTGAAATTTGAGTGGGTATATTAAGCTTTGTTCTCTTAGGACATAAATAGGAGCTTGAAGAAAACCCGAAGCTTTTTACCACAGGAAAATATTAAGAGAGAATGAGGAAATGGGAAAAGAGATGTTGGGGGAAAGGTAAAAAGTGCTGGAGAACTTTACAAAAATAGCTGAATGAGTTTCCCACTTGGGGGGACAGCAGTGGAAGACGTCGAATTTTATGTCTCTCCTTCCCATTTGTCCTCTTATTGAATAAAGCTTCCCTCCTGAGTTAGTTACATGACCATAGCTCCAGATAGTGTTACCTATCCTGTACTAAGAACTTCTGGGAAGGCAAGGCTTCTGTAAGTTCACTGATGACTTCCCTGGCCACTGGAATATCTACTGCAGATCTTTAATCTCTTTGTTCAGTTAAACTTCACTCTTCAGGAAGACTGCCAGTGTCAAAACTAAACAATAGCAATGATAGATAACCAATGTTTTAAACCATGAACACTAGTAGGATGGTCTGAACAATTGATGGAGATCTCCGTAACAATAATCAAAGAAATCAACAGTAGATGGATGGCGTACCTAGATGATTATTATTCTTATTTGCATTTTTTTCTTTTTATTTATTCTTTTCTCATACAGTACATCCAGACTGCAGTTTCCCCTTCCTCCTTTCCTCCCATTTCCCATGCTACCTCCCCTCTCCTCAGGATCCATTATGCTTCCCTTTCCTTTAAGAAAAGAGCAGGCCTCCCAGGGATGTTAACTGAACATGACATAACAAGATGTGCCAGTGGCCGAAGCAAGAGGTGGGTGAGGTGAGATTCTGATGGATAGGAAGCAAAGAGCAAGGATGTGACTGGGGACAAGGTATAATCTTCAGAACCATTGCCTTGCGATTACTCGTTCTAAAAAGACCACGTCTCCTACAGTCTCCAGAATTTCTCCCAAATGGTGCTAAGGAATAAAAGAGTCTGTAGATGACATTTCATATTTAAACCATAACAAGTGGGAAGGGAGATTCTGGTTCAACTAACCTAATAGGATTTGGCTGAAGACAGATTGGGGTGACTGGACATTGTTGAGGAGAAAGTACTAGGTGGAGAACCTAACCAGGATCCAGAATGCTTGGATGCTGAAGGCTGGAAGAAGTGTCTTAATAAACGGACTCAACAAAGCCTCTTGTTAAGATTGCATTTTATAAAATTTATTA
>LOJH01022903.1:0-18340 GCA_001685095.1 Ellobius talpinus
TTCTTTATTAAACCAATGAAAGTAACACATAAACAGATGACCCTCCTCCATCAGCTGCTTGTTTGTTTCCTGGCCACCCAGACCCCTGAAATAATCACACAGAAACTGTATTATTTAGACCATTGCTTGGACCTTAAGCTCTAACTTCTTATTGGCCAACTCTTATATTTTTAACCCATTTCCATTAATCTGTGTATTGCCATGTAGCAGTGGCTTACTGGCAAAGTTTCAGCATGTCTGATTCTGGCTGTGGCTCCATGGCATCCTCTCTAACACCACCTTCCTCCTCCCATGCTATAGTCCAAGTGAATTCTTTATTCATTAACCAGTAAAAGCAACACATAGACAGAAGGACCTTCCACACCAACTAACAAGTATTTATTAATCAATCTGTGATCGGTGTGCTGTGACTACTCACCAAGTGGGTTTGTGTATTTGAGAATGTGTGTGCCCATATGCTTATCTATGTTTGTACAAATAGCCAGTTGTTGGGTTTTGCAACATATATCTCCTACCAGAAATAGCTTTTCTATTGGAAAGTCTAACCAAATTTTTTTTCTGTGCCAGAAAAAAAATAAGACTTAATCATTAGATAATAATACACCTGTTTGTGCAGTGATCTTATTGCTGTTTAGCATGTTGCTGCATTTCCTTTCTCACTTGGAAATGATATTGTATACCCAGAAATTGATTGGCAGAATACTCAGAGCAGCAGGGCTAGGGATAAAGATCTTCCTGAACAAACTTAGGAAATACCTGGGAAACCTTAGGTGAAAGTCCCAATCACTTGCTCCTATATCCAAGCCATTCTATGGAGGTCACAGAGCAAATGCTCCATGGATTAATGAACAACCATATATGAACTATAATAAGATTATTTTTTCAGTACTACTATCTTCCTAACGATCTTTCTAAAAGCACTCTTCATATCCTTATTCCTGAGGCTGAATATGATGGGACTGAGGAAAGGGGTGATGATGGTATAAGGAACTGCTATGAGTGTATCATCTCCCCCGGAGGCTTCTGGCTTCAGATAGACAATAGATGCAAACCAAAAGTGGATGATGACCACAGTGAGGTGTGAGGCACAGGTGGAAAATGCCTTTTGCTTACCCTCAGCTGAAGGGATCTTGAGCACAGAAGAGAGGATGAACACAGAAGTCAAGGAGATGAGCAAGAATGTACCCAGCAAACCTGACACTGATATGAGTGTTACAGTGAATTCTGTGAGGTCACTGTCTATGCAGGACAGACGCACAACTGCCCTCATGTGGCAAAAGAAGTGTCTGATGAGGTTGGGTATGCAGAAAGACACCCTGAATATCAGTGCAGTCTCTATTAGAGAAATCAAGAAGCCTCCAGCCCAAGCAGAGGCCACAAGCTGTCCACGTGCAATATTGGTCATAAGAAGAGGATATCGGAGGGGGTTGCAGATGGCCAGGAAGCGGTCATACCCCGTCAAGGTGAGAATGATGCAGTTTGTTCCACCAAGGCCCAGGAAAAAGCACATCTGCAAGCCACAGCCAGTGACAGAAATGCGTCTGTCCCTGACCAGGAGGTCTGCCAGCATCTTGGGGATGATAGTCAGGGTGTAGCAGGTCTCAGAGAAGGAGAGTGCACTGAGGAAGAGGTACATAGGGGTGTGGAGAGATCTGTCCACCCAAGTCAACCCCATGATGGTCAGGTTGCCCGCAAGAGTGAGAATATAGAGGCAGAAGAAGACCACAAAGAGGAAGGTCTGCACATGTGGGTAAGCAGAGAAGCCTACGAGAATGAATTCCTTCAGGATTGTTTGGTTGATCGCCATTGCTTGGGTTCCTGAAATGTGAAAGAAGGAATGGACAAACCCTCAATCCTCCTCATTCTTTAATATTTTCAAATGAAATAAATGGTGTGTATAAGAAAAATCTTTAGACTTACAACATATAACCAGTTTAGTGAAAACTTATGTATGCATGTAGATGCCATGATTTTCTAATCATCCAGTCATTTCTTCAGCAATAAATTATTAATGATATGATTATGTCCTGTGGGATCATTTTGGTCTGTTAAAGTACTTCGTTGGCTGCTAATTTAACATTGGTTAAATAGTCCAATTGGTATTCAGAAAAAATGTTGCTCATATACATTAGCTGAGCTATATTTAGGTAAAACTCTCAACAATAAAAAAATGCTGAGTGAGGATTCAGCCTGGGAAACTTACTGAGTGGATAATGCATTTGCTGAACAATCATGAGGATGGTAGTTCAAAATACAGCATCCAAATAAAAGTTGGGCAAGCCTATATCCCAGCACTGGAGATGCAGAGACAGAATATCTGGGGTAGTTAGACATCCAGGGTATATGGAGCTGGCAATCTCTGATTCAGCAGAGACCTTGCCTCAGCAATTGAAGAAGAGAATAAATGAGAAGACACGCAATGTCAGCTTTGGGCCTTCTTGTATATGTGCACTCATGTGTAACCATAAATGTATGCAAAAAATCATACTCACACATAAACATAAAAGTCGTAATATAAAATAAAAGAACATGCTGAAGGATAAAGGGACAGTTAGGTCTAACACAGACACTCATAAATAATAAATACCCTCTAAGCATTGACTGAGTAGAGACTGAGAGGGATTTCTAGGTGCTGTTGGAGAAACCTGAAGTGATCTTTCTTCTTGAAGAAGGCACCTAGGTCATAAATTATTTAAAAAATGCTTTAAAAGTTGTTTTGCCTTTGATACTCTGAGAGGAAGGAAGCATGGAAGTTAAAATATCCCAGCATTCAACAAAATATGGCATATCAAGTTGCACTAAGTACCTCCCTATGTATTATTAAGGCTGGGCAAGGAGATTGAGTTGAGGGGTAGGTCTCAAAAACTTGTAAAAGAGTTGGAAACAGTCCCCATTCCCATTGTTAAGAGTCCCACTGTTAAGAGTTGAAAGAGGACTAATCTGCACAAGTGTAACATATATGCAAACAGCCTAGGTCAGTCCCATGCCGGCTCCCTGGTTGTTGGTTCACTCTCTGTGAGCCCCGCTTATTTGATTCTGGGAGTCTTCTTGTGGTGTCCTTGAGGCCTCTGGCTCCTACAATCCTTTCTCCTCCTCTTATGCAAGATTCCCTGAACTCTGCCTAATGTTTGAATGTGGGAGATCTGCCCTTTTGTAAACAGAAATTGAGGGGAAGTGATTGGGGTGGGAATAGAGGGGGAATTTGGCTGAGGGACTGGGAGGAAAGGAGGGTGGGGAAGTTTCCCTGGATGTAAAATAAAAGTAAATTTATTAAAAAAATCTTAGCATTCGATTTGAAAATAGTTATTTATCACAAAACAGCACAGTTCTGTATCGGAGATATATACATATATAGTTAGCATTGCCCCACCGTCAAAACTCTAGATACAGCACAGAAAAGGAGGCAGAAATAATGCAAGAGCTGGACGATGGGGAGGATGCTTTGAGTTGCTGTCTTAGGGACATTATCTGGTGACTCCAGTCATGATCTTACACCCGCACAGGACTGAGGCAGCCCAAATCCTAGCATGTAGAACTGTTGGTCTCCAGACCTGTTTACATTATGATTATCCATTGGTAGTGGATTGTTTCTGAAAGAGAGAAAAAAATTAATCTTCGATGAATATTTGGCCACTAGTAGGTTACCCATACTCTAGTGGGAACACGCATGCACAAATGGGTAGCTCTAATTAGGCTTAGTAAACTATAAAAAGGAAGATGTGGGACAGTGTTCATATTCATACTTCATTATACTTCATTGCATACTACATACACATACATACATACATATATATATGCGATTTTCAAGAAATGAGAAAAGAAATAAAAATAACACCCAGGATACTCAGGATTAATGATTAGATCATGTGATATTGACAAACTCAGTATGTAAGTCCAACACAGAAGATAATGAGATTGTGCTCATTTTCTGAGTGCTCATATCATCACTAAAAAGAATGAGAGAGATGCTGTGGAGTCTCTGTGTAGATTCTTCAGTAACTCTGATGTACTTAATCTTATCCTCCCCTGACTTCCCAACATGATGCCTGACTATATTATTAATATATTCAACTTTTCTATTATGCAGAGCTCATTTTCCTGTCTTGCACGTCAATGTACTTTATAAGTAGCAATTACAGAGTCTACATTTTCCAAATTCTTTCAAATGTTTATTGATTTTTCACTTCACTGCATAAATATGAATTTCATAAGACAGCTGTGATCTGTATAGGACAGCTGAGATTACCTTACTTTGGAAATAATCATATCTAGGAAGAGGCATATTTACAACAGGAAACACACTGTTTTAATTCCAACTCTCCCTTCTTTCCACTCCCTATTGTTTTTCTTTCAAGGATGTGACCATGATCATCATTTCTGTGTTTCTCAAGGTGATTCTGCATAACACAGTAAGAAGACAGGAATTCTCAGTAAGTGTTGGATGGATAAGTTAAGAATCAGAAAGTGACTAATTGAGAAACAATGTCTGTTTTACCTTTTCAGTACTGTGAGTTTTGAACATGTAGAATTCAGAGTTTCCACAGTGCTTAGATTTAGTTCAGTGTAGACTAAGCTTATTATGGCAGAATCTGTCTTACCATTGTCAGAAGAGGCACAGAAAAATAATGTAAACATCTAAGTGTATCCAGTGATGATATGCAACCCTGTGGACTCCACCTCACATGTTTCTTTCATTCTTTTGTCATATTACAGCTGCTTCAGTTGTCTTTCTTCCCATGCCATGTACGAACAGCGTGCCCTAATCTTTTCCCTTTGTCATGCCATCTCAGTACCTTACTATCTATAAATAATCATTTCTCAGTTGGAAGGTAGGGAGTTCATGTTCTCTTCATAGGTATTTTACAGAGGCTTGTATTTTAGGAAACCCTGGCCTTCTTCATGAGCCTTTCATTGTACGCCTCTTTAGGATCTGAGTATACCCTAAGTCTTCCAGGTCTCAAAATTTACGTACACAGTATTACTCCATTTACTGATAGGATTACTTTTCTATAGCATTCTGGGTTTTCCCTCTTTCCCTCCCAGAGAAGTTAGGTCCCTAAAAAAATCACGGAATAGGGGTTGTTTGCAAAGTTGTCATTACTATCAGAAGCATTTTCAGTTGCTAACACTGGTGTGTTGGCTCAAGCCTGTTATCCTGTAATTTTAGCACACAAAAGGTCGAAGCAGGAGGGTTGCATGAGCTCAACAACTCCCTGGGCTGAACAGTAAGTTCTAGGCCAACATTGGTTAATGTATAATATCATGTATTGTTCATTATATTTTTTGGAAAACCTGGGAAGATGACTCAGCAGTTAAGAACACTTGCTGCATTTCCTAGGGACCGTAGCTCAAATTCCAGCACCCACACAAGAAAGCCCACAAATGACACTAACTCCAGCTCCAATTATTGGATCCCACCTCATCTTCATCTATTTTGAAGTCTTCACTAAATCTACTGTCCACAGTTCAGTTTGGGTTATCAGTCTGTGGTGAAGAGAATTACATACGCTCTTCAATGACAAATGGAAATAATGAGGAGAGACTTAGTGCTGTCCCACGGATGCTTTCTTTCTGTGGTTATAAGTAATTATGAATGAAAGAGAGCCAGCAGATCTAAAATACTTTCCTACCTTTCATTTAATTAAATTCCAAAGTGAAGTCACTACCAAGGATATATTCTTCTGGGAGATATTCTTCACAGTTTCTGTGTCATCATCTGTTGTCTCCACTCATAAGAAATAAAGACTGAGTTATGAAAACCACTGGTTGAAGAGTCTGGATTCTTTTATTGCTGTTTGTTTAGTGACCTTAAGAAAAGTTGCTATACCTTTTGCATTTGAATATCTGCACTTGGCAAGGACAGAGTTTTCTGAGTTGGTGCAACTTTACTTTTTCTGTGGCTCCTGAGTTGTGTGATATGAGGGTAAAGTGGTGAAGTAGCCTGAGCTCATCCTTCACCACCCACTAAATGACTGCGGGTAGAGCCTTGCTTTCTGTTGCTGTGAGATACCGTGTGATTATTATCAAATGTTGAGGCTCCTAGCTCTTGAGGTTTGTGTGGTTCTGGTTAGGAGAGCCCTGGAGATCCCTGTTGTCTTTCATCAGAGAAGAAAGAAAACTTTTCTTCCTCAACTTCATAATTTGTTCTCATTAGCTATAGGGCTTTGTGTAACATGCAACCTCTGAAACATTCCTGCAAATCCTTGGGGACTTGCTGAGTGCAGAGTTCATCATGCCGGCAAACAATGTTTTCTGCTGTTCAGTGATGTTTGTCTGGCAGGAAGCCCGAGTGGTAACTGGGACCCAGAGTGCTCATTGAGTTTTTTGTCTCTGGCACAGGTGCTGCTTTGAATAAAACTTTAACAAGTCCCCTTCCCCTTATTTCTTATTTAGACTTTGACCCCAGGCTGCAATGGCCACTCTTGTTTGGCCTATATAAGCCAGCTGTAGCAAAAAGTCTTGATATGTCAGTTCAGTGGAAAACTCCCATCTGATTAAATGTATCTACCGCTTTCCTCCAGGTGATGTCTGATTATCCCAGACTGCATTCAACAAGAATTCTATTAGATCAGTTTAGCAGGAATCCCCTTTGATCCAGCATATGTCTCAGCAATTTCTCACCCACAGAAATCCCTCCCTGTGCAATGGCTATATCTCTGCTTTTGCCATTCTGTATAAAAAGTTGTGCCTGTGCTCCAGTTTTAGGTGGATTGTTTTCTTTCTTGATGTTTTGCTTTTAGATCTTTGTATATTCTAGATACTAACCTCTCAGATTTATAGCAAGTAAATATTTTTCCCATTCTGAAGGCTGTCTCTTGACTCAAGTAATTGTGTCTTTTGCTACATAGGAACCTTTTCCTTCCCTGAAGTCCCTTCTATTAATTGTTGGTCTTTTTATTGTTTTTATTGAGCTATACATTTTTCCCACTCCCCTTCTTTCCTCCCCTCTCCCCTTCCACCTTACCCCTTGGCCCACATGATCCCAATTGACTTAGGAGATTTTTCTCTTTTTCTCCTTCCTAAGTGGATCCATGCTATGTCTCTCTTAGGGTATTGTTTGTTTTCTAGGTTCTCTAGGATTGTGAACTGTAGGTTGGTTAACCTTTGCTTTATGTCTAATATCTGCTTATGAGTGAGTACATATTACATTTGTTTTTCTGGGTCAGGGTTACTTGTATCAATATGTTTTTTTCTGTTTCTATTCATTTGCCTGCAAATTTCAAGATGTCATTTTTTTACTACTGAGTAGTATTCCATTGTGTAAATATACCACATTTTCCTTATCTTTTTTTTGGTTGAGGGGCATCTAGGTTGTTTTCTGGTTCTGGCTATAACAAACAATGCTGCTTTGAACATAGTTGAGCACATATTTTTGTTGTATGATTGAGCATCCTTTGATTACATGCCAAAAGTGGTATTGCTGGGTCTTGAGGTAGAGTGATCCCTCACTTTCTGAGAAACTGCCTTACTGATTTCCAAAGTGGCAGTATATGGTTGCACTCCCACCAGCAATTCAGGAATATTCCACATACTCTACATCCTCACCTGAATGAGCTGTCATCAGTTTCTTTGATCTTGGTCATTCTGACAGATGTAAGGTGGAATATCAGAAATGTTTTGATTTATATTTTTCTGATGGCTAATGAATTTGAGCATTTCCTTAAATGTCTTTCAGCCATTTGAGATTCCTCTGTTGAGAGTTCTCTGTTTAGGTCTGTACCCAATTTTGTTTGTTGAATCATTCGTTCTTTTGATGCCTAGCTTCTTGAGTTCCTTGTATAATTTGGAGTTCAGTCTTCTGTCAGATTTCAGGTTGGTGAAGATATTTTCCCATTCTGTAGGCTGCTTTTTTGTCTTGTTGACCATGTCCTTTGCTTTTACAGAAGCTTCTCAGCTTCAGGAGGTCCCATTTATTAATTCCTGCTCTCAGTATCTGTGCTACTGGGGTTTTATTTAGGAAGTCTTCTCCTGTGCCCATGCATTGAAGGCTACTTCCCGCTTTCTTTTCTATAAGGTTCAATTCAGTGTGGCTTGTTTTATGGAGAGGTCTTTCATCCATTTGAACTTGAGTTTTGTGCATTGTGATAGATATAGATCTATTTGCATTTTTCTACATATTGATATCCGTTATGCCAGTACTATTTGTTGAATACACTTTCTTTTTTCCATTTTATAATTTTGGCTTCTTTGTAAATAATCAGGTATTCATAGGTATGTGGATTGATATTTGGGTCTTCAATTAGATTCCATTGATCCTCATTTTTATGCCAAAACCAAGCTGTTTTCATCACTGTAACTCTATAGCAGAGTTTGAAGTCAGGGGTGGTGATTCCTCCAGAAGTTCCTCTATTGTACAGGATTGTTTTGACTATCTTGGGTGTTTTGTTTTTTCATATGAAGTTGAGTATTGGTCTTTCAAGGTCTGTGAAGAATTGTGGTGGGATTTTGATGGGGATTGCATTGAATTTGTAGATTGCCTTAGGTAAGATTGCCATTTTTACTATGTTAATCTTATCTATCCAAGAGCATGGAAGATCTTTCTATTTTTAAATGTCTTCTTTGATTTAGTTCTTCAAAGATTTAAAGTTCTTGTCTTACATGTCCATTTGTTTGGTTAGAATTACCCCAAGATGTTTTATGTTATTTGTGGTTATTGTAAAGGGTGATATTTCTCTGATTTCTTTCTCAGTGCATTTAACATCTGTATATAGGAGGGCTACTACCAATTTTTTTTGCGTGTGTTCATTTTGTATCCTGCTGCATCACTGAAGATTGAAGGTGTTTATCAGTTGTAGGAGTTCCCTGTTAGAATTTTTGGGGTTACTTATGTATACTATCATATCATCAGCAAATAGCAAAAGTTTGACTTCTTTTCAATATGCATCCTTTGATCTCCTTTTGCTGTTTTTATTGCTTTAACTAGAAGTTCAAGTAAATATTGAATAAATATGGAGTGAGTGAACAGCCTTTTCTTGTTCCTGATTTTATTGTGATCGGTTTGAGTTTCTCCCCATTTAGTTTGATGTTGGCTCTTGACTTGCTGTATATTGCCTTCATTATTGTTAGGGATTTTCCTTGTATCCCTGATTTCTCCAAGACCTTTATCAGGAAGGGATGTTGAATATTGTCAAAGGTTTTTTCAGCATCAAATAAGATGATCATCTGTTTTTTTTCTTTCAGTTTGTTTATATGGCAGATTACATTGCCAGATTTTCATATGCTGAACCAGCCCTGCAACTCTGGGATGAAGTCTACTTGGTCATGGTGGATGACTTTTCTGATGTGTTCTCAGATTCGGATTGCCAGTATTTTATTGAATATTTTTGCATCAATGTTCATGAGGGAGATTGTTCTGTAATTATCTTTCTTAGTTGTGTCTTTGTATGATTTGGGTATCAGGTTAACTGCAGCCTCATAAAAAGAGTTTTGCAATGTTCCTTCTGTTCCTATTGTATGGAACAATTTGAGGAGTATTGGTATTAGTTCTTCTTTGAAATTCCTGCAGAATTCTGCACTGAAACCATCTGGTTCTAGGCTTTTGTTTGCTTGTTTGTTTGTTTGAGAGACTTTTAATGACTGCTTCTATTTCCTTGGGGGTTATAGTTCTATTTAAATTGTTTTTCTGGTCTTGGTTTAATTTTAGTATGTGGTACCTATCCAGAAGTTGTCCAGTACCTTTATATTTTCCAATTTTGAGGAGTACCAGGGTTTTTTTTTCTGTTTTTCTCATATCCCCTTTTCATTTCTAATTTTGTTAATTTGGATATTCTCTGTCATTTGGTTAATTTGGATAAAGATTTGTATAATTTATTGATTTTTCTAGATGAACGAACTCTTTGTCTCATTGATTTTCTTTTGTATTGTTTTCTTTTATTCTATTTTGTTGATTTCAGCTTTCAAGTTGATTACTTCCTGCCATCTAGTCCTCCTGGGTAAGTTTGCTTCTTTTTGTTCTAGAGCTTTCAGGTGTGCTGTTAACTCACTTGTGTGAGATTCTTTTCAGCTTTTTAATATGGGCACTTAATGCTATGAACTTTGCTCTTAGCACTGCTTTTGTTATGTACCGTAAGTTTGGATATGTTATGTATTCATTTTCATTGAAATTTAGGAAGTCATTAATTTCTTTCTTTATTTCTTCCTTGACCAGTGGTGATTCATTGAGCATTATTCAGTTTCCATGAGTTTGTGGGCTTTACGCAATTAGCGTCATTGAATTCTAACTTTAAGCCATGATGATCTGATAAGACACAGGGGTTTTTCCAATTTTTTGTATCTGTTGAGATTTTTTTTGTTGTTACCTAGTATGTGGTCAACTTTAGAGAAGGATTCATGAAGTGCGGAGAAGAAGGTTTACTTTTTTGTGTTTGGGTGAAATGTTCTATAGATATTTATTAATCCCATTTAGAGCATAGGAGTTCCATTATTTCTCTGTTAAGTTCCTGTCTGGCAGACCTGTGGTGAGAGTGGTATGTTGGAATCGTCTATTGTTAATGTATAGGGCTTGATGTATGATGTATGATTTAAACTTTAGTAATGTTTCTTTTACAAATGAGAGTGAGTGCCCTTGTAAGTAGGGCATAGATTTCAGTATTGAGACTTCATCTTGACGTATTTTTCTTGTGATGAAATGACCTTCTTTGTCTCTTTTGACTAATTTCTTTTGAAGACTATTATGTTAGATATTAGGATAGCTATGCCAGCTTGTTTCTTAGGTACATTTAATTGGAATTTTTCCCAACCCTTTACTCTGAGATAATGTCTGTGTTTGTGGTTGAGGTGTGTTTCTTACATGCTGCATAAGGATGGGTTATGTTTTCTTATCCAATCTGGTAGCCTGTGTCTTTTTATAGATTAATTGAGTCCATTGGTATTAAGGGATATTAATGACCAGTGATTGCTAGTTTCTATTATTATTCTTTTTGTTGTTGGTGGTGGTATTGTGTGTGGGTTTTTCTTTTTTGGAGTTGCTGGTGTGGAATTATCTATTTCTTGTGTTTTTGTGGGTGTAGCTAAAAGTTCCTAGGGTTGAAGTTTTCCTTCTAGTACTTTCTGTAGGGCTGAATTTGTGGAAAGACATTGATTAAATATGGTTTTGTCATTGAATATCTTCTTTTCTCTGTCTATCATGATTGAAAGTTTTGCTGGCTATAGTAGTCTGGGTTGGCACTATGGTCTCTTAGTATCTGCATGACACCTGACTAGTACCTTCGGTTTTCATTGTTTCTATTGAGAAGTCGGGTATAATTCTGATATAGCTGCCTTTCTATGTTTCTTGGCAGCTCTTAACATTCTTTCTTCATTCTGAATGTTTAGTGTTTTGATTATAATGTGGCATGGGGACTTTTTTTTTGGTCCAGTCTATTTGGTGTTCTGTAAGCTTCTTATATTTTCATATCCTTCTTTAGGTTGTGAAAATTTTCTTCTTTGATTTTGTTGAATATATTTTCTGTGCCTTTGAAATGAACTTATCCTTGTATAATTCTTACCATTCTTAGGTTCAGTTTTTTTTCATGGTGTCCCAGATTTCCTGGATATGTTGTGTTAAATGTTAAATCTAACAAATTCTTAAATTTGAGATTTTTTAAATGGGGACTTACTTTGGGATGCTGATGGTATTGTAATGAATCTTTAGATTGTTTTGATAGTTTGCCAAGAGTTCTTAAAAGATGAAATACAAATGGCTGAAAAACATTTAAAAAGTATTCAGTGTCCTTAGCCATTAGGAGAACACAATTTAAAACTACTTTGAGATTTCAAATTTCTCTGTGGCTAAGATTTGAAACAAAAACAAAACACCACAAATAACAACAATTATGGGTGTAGATTTAGGGAAAGATTACTCAAAACTACTGGGAGTGCTAATAGATGCAGCCACTATGAAAATCAGTTCATCATTTCCTCAGATAGCTAGAAACAGATCTACCATAACACTCCTGGGCATATACACAAAGTATTACACATCTTATAGATATTCCTGCTCATTCATGTTTATTGCTTCTCTTTTCATAATATCCAGTGGCTAAGAGGACCCACTGTCCTTACAAAGAACTGAGTTCAAATCCCAGAACCCAAATGATGACTAAGAATCAGTTGCTTCCATGTCCTAGTCTGGCTTCTTTGGGCACTGTCCACATATAGTATATGTATATACATCCAGAAAAAAAACAACTAGACATAAAATCAAATAAATCTTAGATATTTTAATATATAATGAAAATGTGTCACAGAGGAATATTATTTAGCTGCTGAGGAAGGTGAAATTATGGAATATGCAGTTAAATTGATGGAGCTGGAAACAATCATTCTGCCTGAGATAACTCAGATCCAGAAAAAAAGTCACACATTTTAAAAAATTATTTGTAAATATTAGATTTGACTCTTTGGAAATGTATTCTCTGTTCTCTATTTGGAGCACTCAAAGAGCTAAAGAGCCATATAAAGGAATTTTAAGGCAGTGGGGATAGAATGTAGTAAAGCATAAATGGATAAAAAAGAATTATGGAACACCATGACCAAGGCAACTCTCATAAAATACAACATTCAATTGGAACGTGTTTTCAGTTTTAGAGGTATAGTCTATTATCAACATTGTGGGGACTATGGTGGCACAGATGGCAATGGAATCATAGGTTAGAGCTACATCCTAATCCATAGGCTGAGAGTGAGGCTGGATCTAGAGTGGGCTTTTGAAACCTCATGGCCAACCACAATGAAACACTTCCTCTAACAATGCCAAACATCGTAATCCTTCTAATCCTTTCAAATAGTGCCACTCCCTGGTGATTAAGCATTCAAACATATGAGCCTATGGGGACCATTTTATTCAGAGCATTATAGTTAGCAAATACCTTATTCCATTTTGTAAACTGCCTCAAAATTATAGTGATTGTTTCTTTTGTTTTGTGTAATCTTACTTGTTAATGGGTAAGTATTTGAATCCTTTTTTCTGAAAATCATTGTTTACATGATAACTTAGTGTTTTAGTCTTTATCATTTTCTAAGTTTCAATTCTTATATTAAAGATCTAATGTCATTTACATTGATGTTTGGACAAGTTGACAGATAAGGATTTATTTTTTTCTTTTGCATGTGAATATCCAATTTTCCAAGTTCTGTGATCTAAAAAAGGTGTCTTATATATGATGTATAATTTTGGCATCTTTGCCAAAAACAAGGTGAACATAGATATTGGGGCTTCTTTCTGGGTCCTCCATCTTACGCTATTGGTCTACATGTTTATTTTTACGTCAGTATAAAATAGCTTGAGATTCCTCCATCATTGCTCTTTCTACTCAGGATTGTTTTAACTATTCAGTACCTTTTATGTTTCATACAAATTTTCACATTCTTTTTTCTAGACTTTTGGTTGGTATTTCAATGAATCTGCAGATTACTTTTGATAATACGGTATTTTTAACAACATAAATTCTGCCAATACAAGAGCATGGGAAGTCTTTCCACATTCTACTGACCTCCTTATTTAGCTTTTCTATTAGTGTTTTTGAAGTGTTTGTTATAGAGATCTTTCACCTCTGTGTTTAGTTTTCTTTCTAGATTTTTCCCCCAGTATACTGTGAATGAGGTCTTTCATTATATTTCTTTCTTAGTAAGTTTATAGCTGGTATATAGAAAAGCTGTTGATTTTACACCCTGCACCTTTGTTGAAAGAGTTTCTGAGATTAAAAGTCTCCCGGTGGAGCCTTTCAGTTATTTAAAGTATAATCATATTATCTATTAATTTGGATACAGTTGAATACTTTATTTATTACCTGCATCTCTTATTTTTCTTTCTCTTGTCTTATTGCTCTAGCTAAGACTCCAAGCTGTGTATTGAATTAAAACAGAATAAATGAACTTCCTTGCTTTATTCCTGATGTTAGATGAAATTATTTCAACATTTTACTATCAGTGTAATGTTGGCTAGAGATTTACCAAAGTTTTATTTTGAGAAATGTTCTTTCTATTCTTAATTTTCTCAGAACTTTTATCACAAAGGGGTGTTGAACTTTTCAGAAGCCTTTTCTGCAATCTTATCCTGTGTTTTATTTTCTTGTCTACTTATTACATGTATCACTGATTCACATATATTGATCCGTTGTTGTGTTCCTAGAATGGAGTGAACTAGGTTGTGGTTAAGGTGCTTTAATGCATTCCTTAATTTAATTTTTAACTAATTTATTGAGAATTTTTGCATCTATGTTCATTAAGGAATTTAGTCTATAGTTTTCTTTTGTTGTAGCATCTTTCTGGTTTGGATGTCAGAGTAATACTGACTTCACAGAATCAATTTTATAGTTTTACTTCTCTTTATATCTGTAAAAAGTTATTTACAATGCCAGTCCTACTCCAATATAAAAGCCAGGGAAAGTCACAAAAACAACAACAACAAAAAAAAAACCAAAACTGTAGGCCAAAATCCCAAATCAAGAAAGGTTAAAAAAATCCTCAATAAAATAATTACAAACTGAATACAGAAGTTTATAAAACATATCATCCAATGCAATTAAGTGGACTTAACCTGTGAGGGGGCACAGAGCACAGATATAAATGGGATTGGAATGCATGATGTGAAATCAGCAAAGAATCAGTAAAAGAACCTGGCAGTGGTGGTACATACCTTTAATCTCAGCAATCAGAGACAGAGACCAGCAGAGTGAGTACGAGGCCAGTCTAGTCTATAAAGTGAGTTCCAAGACAGGCTACAAAACTACAGAGAAACCTTGTATCAAAAGAATCATTAGAAGAAAGGATTTCTACAAAATATTTATTGAACAAGTTGATTAAAGTAAAAAAAATATTTTTTTCTTTTTTCCCCTCCATCTTCTAAGCATATAAAGCTTAAAATGCTTGCAATTGAAATGTGAATAAAAAATATAAATAATAATTTATATACGTTATTTCAAGATAAATAGAAAACTTTTAAGGAAAAACATATCAAAAAATAAAAGCAGAAGTACTAATTGTATTCAATAAATATAACAAATGTCGCATATTCTACACTGTTTATGTAAAAGGTAAAGCAAAACTAAACAAAACAAAGAAACAAAACAACACAAAAACAACAACAAAAGGCTCTTGCCATGGAAGCTGCTGTGGTGTGGACCCTTGCTGAGACACACAGTTTACCCTTTCGTCTGTTCATCTTGCTTAGTATTCATCACCAGGAGTCCTTGGTCTGGACTGAGGCCTCTGGTTTCTGCTACACTACTTATAATGGGCCGTTACTGGGGTCTTCTTGCGTTTCCTGTTGTTTTTGTCATTGAGATGCTGTTGTTTGGGAATCTGTAGGTTCCTCCCTTCACAGGTTCATGTATTTGGTATGTTGGGGTGGGCCAATACATAGCCCTTATTCTGGGCCTCAGTTGCTCATATTGACTAGCTTTCCCTCCCTATGACATATTCTAACACTTACCTCTCTATTTTCCCATCTAGAAGAATTATAGACTTCACTCACTCAAATTATGAAACTCCTTGTGATTGATAGAAAACCTAACTGAAACCGGTATGATTTTCACTTCTATGAAGAAGTATTTGACCCATGACTCCCCCTTAGTACAACTCAAAGCCAGTTTTATACTAAAACATTGATTTGAAAGGTCTCTGAAGGTTGGAGGGACACTGTAACTGAAAGGAAGACACAGGAGCAACTTATGACAAGAAAAGGCCATGTAAGGAGGCTAACCTACCCCTATGAGTCTGTAACTAAGTGCTACAAGGCTCTTGTTGGAGTAGTATTAAGTACGGATCACTATGAACTGAAAATTCCTGCAGGTAAGTCATTTCTCTTCCTGATTTTCTCTATGAAAAGTTTGGTGGAAACTGCTATTCCATTTAAACTTGGAAAGACTCAAGGGAAGTTGGAATTTTTCTACTCACAGAGGTGCCTGGTGAACTGGAGGCTTTTGGAGTTTCACATAAGAACTCTTCCCGGATGGCTAGGATGGTATAAACAGAAACACGATGGGAAACAGAAATTCTGAGGAAGTTCCTAAAAGAAGTCTCTTTCCACCTCCAGTGTGAACAAAGGTTGAGTGAGGAACTAGACTTCCGGGATCAACTGGTAGTGAAATTCTGATTTCCCACTTTCCCATGGAGTGGTGCCAGAAAAAAAAATGAGATAAAATGAGAGATTTAAGTAAAATCAGAATTGTCATGATGTGATTATCAGGGTTCCAGTCACTCATAATATGAACCAGAAAATCTTCAGTCACTGTTTTTAAATCTCCCATTTCTTTGGTGACATTTCTTATTTTATGAGTATATCTCAAATGCATAAACCTGAAGAAATACCCCCTAACACATCGGAACCAAACACAAATCACCTTAAAATCATGAAGAAAAAGACAGGATTGTGGTTCGACTATAGAATGTGCCCACAGGTCTTTGTGTCTGACTACCTGTTCACTGTTGCTGGGGCTGTTAGGAAAGTTTGTGGAACCTAGTGGAGGCAGAGCACCGCTGGAGGAAGTGAGTGTTGGCAGGGATTGGTGTAATAGCACAATCCCACTTCTTGTCTATTATGTGTTTCCTGACTTTGGATGCAATATGACAACAACCCAAGGCATGTGCCTCTATGCCTTTCCACCTTCAATGGACTGCACCCCCCTTCAAACTGTAGCTGAAATAACCCCTTCTTTCAGTAGACTTTCCCAGGCATGGATTTTGTCTCAGCTACAAGAGAAATAACACAAGAGATAAACTAAATTGAAGCATCACAGATTTCTCATAAAGAACTAAGGATGTGATCTGATTTTGCAGAGATAATTGTTTTTGCCATTGATAAGTGACATATTTTGAGATTAATAAGGCATGATCATTATAGAAAATTTGGATTTCTAAATTAAGAAACATCTTCATCTTACTAATTCCTTGAATATTAGATATAGATAGTTTAACTTTGACACTGATTTCATTTTAAGGTTTTAATAGTGGAGATAATGAACACATCAGTGGGAGATTACTGACACCACAGCACAACGCAATTGTCTTGTCTTAAAAAACATGTCTTATTTTAGAATTGCCAAATCTAATATTTTGTTTGGTTAAAAACTTACTTATCATAAAACAGAAGTAAGGAGACTTAACACTCAGTCAAACTGGATACCACATTAAAACATAAAATAATAACTCAATCAAGGTAATTTTATAATGTATATTGTCTCTAAACTGCAAGGATTTCTTCCATTCTCTCTTCAGTGTGTAACTATGATCCAAGAAGACATTGTTGAGCTTTATTATGTACATTTTGCATTATTAAATCAATACTCTTTTTTTTATTTGCACACAGCAAAATAAGCAGAACAGGATTGATTTGCTGGTGGAGAGTGCTTGCTCAGGACCAGAGTTCAGTTGTCATCACCCACACTAGAGGGCTCACAACTGCTCTAGCTCCAAAGGATGTGATGCCCTCTTCCAGCCTCCATAGTCACCTGCACATACGTGCCATTCATTCAAGTATACTTTCACCCGTATATAAAAATAAGCCATAAGAAAAGCAAAGAAGTTCATTTGTTTGTTTGTTTTGAGACAGGGTTTCTCTGTGTAACAGTCCGGCTGTCCTGGAACTCACTATGCAGATCAGGTTGGTCTCTAACTCAGAGATCTGTCTGCCTCTGCCTCCTGAGTACTGGGATTAAAGGCGTGCACCACCACTATCCAGCTCTGTTTTCTTCTTAATGATTATATTTTCATTAAAAATAAAATATCAAAAAATGAAAATATAATTTCTGACTCAAAAAAGCAAAGAAATGCTAAAGTATATTCTTTGAGTCAGAGAGTAGCTCAGCCATGAGAACTTGTTATAGAAAAGCACAATGACTGCCAAAATGATGAACATTGTGTATAATTATACATTCTCTCTTATTTTGTTTGTAATGATTCATGTCTATAAATATGGATATAAATAATTCCATAATAACTTTAACTGGCATGGGCTTAAACTGCATGCTAAAATTCCAAGATCACCAACTAAAACTGTCAAGGGAAACAGTCATAAAACTTGAATTTATACAAATACTTAACTTTATTTCAAATATTTCTCATCTTTTGCATGTTTATAACTGGTGGCAGGTTATCAGAAATAGTACTGACGTAGAAAGAATACTTTTTAAATATATCTTTATTATGTCTTCTTCAATTCTCTTGCTAAATATGTCACCAGTTGACTTTCTTATCATAAAATAATATTTTAGGCATCGAATTTAATTTTTCCATGCCTTAGTTATCGCTATTAAAAAATAAAGATATTATTAATTGTAGTAGCAGGTAGCTTGTTCATCCTGGCCATCCAGAACCGAAATAATCACACAGAAACTGTATTAATTAAATCACTGCTTGGCCC
>LOJH01022903.1:26130-38094 GCA_001685095.1 Ellobius talpinus
TAGATAGATAGATAGATAGATAGATAGATAGATAGATAGATAAAGCAAGCAAGCAAGCAAGCAAGCAAGCTTCCCAGTTGTCTTATTTGCTCATTTTCAAGTAAGTTAATTTTGTGATCCATAAACCATTTCACTCTTTGTTCATCTCCAGTCAAGTCCCAACCCTTAACCTCTTCTTCTTACCTCCCTGGATCCACAGCATTCAGGAATTTCTCAAACTTGGGCTCAGGTTCACCTTCTTCTACCATAGGCAGGTAGTAATTGAGTCCTCTCAGGCAGGACCTGAACTCTTTATGAGTCAAACGCCCTGTCAAATTCTCATCAAAGTGTCTAAAGAACAAAAACATTTTTTTCAAGCTCAAGAAAGATCCACAATAGAACAAAAGAGATCAGGACCTGTTATATTGACTGGATCTTTACTGCATGCCATAAGATTGCTGGAATACAGAGCAGAGAATCTATCTGTTTCTCTGAGTGCTTTGTTAAACCCAGTAAAGGGAGAACCGACATAAACCGTTGAATAGTCATCTCTCGAATTTTACCCTTATAAACAGCTCAAATTCACAGAGAAAACATATTCCCTAGTTGAGTAATGCTTTAAAGACATGTTTTACTTTCAAAATCCAGGCTCTCACAGATTATTAAAATCAGATATTAAAATATAATACTGATGCTAATTAACGTACCTAGACTAGATCTTCACTGAAGATACCATCAAGACACATAAAGGGGGAAGTTATTATTTGCAAACTTACTCTGAACTTTCTAGAATACTAAAGATCAGTCAACTATGAATTTATACTCACTTATATGTGGTGCTAAATTCTTTCAGTGTCTCTTCACTCACACCTATGGTGTCCCTAGAAGGAAAAATATAAGTTAACTCTGGAAATAAAACAGGAAATGTCAAAGGACTGCCATATGAACGGTAGAGGGATTCTAATGAACAATGTACCATTTGAGTGATCTAGTTCAGGGGTTTCCAAGCTATGCTCCAGGAGCCAAGTTCAGCCTCCTCTTGTTTATAAACAGTCCATGTTTCTAGAACTGCTTTAACCATATATAGTTCCCCCTGGGAAGGAGAAATATCTACTGACAAAATGAGGAGCATGAGGGTGGGAGAGAGGGGAGCGCAGAAAGGGAAGAGGAGGAGAGAAGGGGAAGGGGAGGAGAATTTGAAGGAATGGGATATTTGAGATGGGGGAAGGACAGAAATTGAGAACAAGGAAAGACACAGTTTGATTGAGGGAGCCATTATGGGGCTAGCAAGAAACCTGGCACTAGAGAAATTCCCACGAATCCACATGAATGACCCCAGTTAAGACCCTAAGCAATAGTGGAGAAGGTGCCCAAACTGGCCTTGCCCTGTAGTCAGATTGATGACTATCTTAAATGTCACCATAGAACCTTCATCCGGCAACTGATGGAAATAGGGACAGAGACCTGCATAGGAGCACTGGGCTGAGCTTCCGAAATACAATTGAGGAATGAGATGACTAAGAATATGGGCAAAGAGGTCAAGATCATGATGGAGCTAATGGGAGCTCATCAGCTCCTGTCAGACAGGGAAGGAACTAGCATAGGACCAAGCTAGACCTTCTGAATGTGGGTGACGGTTGTGTAGCTAGGGCAGACTGCGGGGCCACTGGAAACGGCATCAGGATTTGTCCCTGCTGCTTGTACTGGCTTTTTGGAGCCCTTTCTCTTTGGATGTACACCTTACTCAGTCTGGATATAGTGGGCAGGGCCTTGGTCCTTCCTTGGAGCAATATGCACTCTGAGGAGTGAATGGGGTGGGGTTGGGGGAGGAAGTTTGAGGGGATGAGAAGAGGAGAGTGGGAACTGGGATTGGTATGTAAAATGAAAATGATAGTTTTTCTTTAAAAAAAATAAAAAGAATGGTTTTAACATTTCTTTATAGTTGAACACAATCAAAACAAAAATATTTCATGAAGCATGAAAAACAGGTGAAATTCAAATTTCAATGTCTACAAATAAAGTTTTATTGGAATACAGCCATGCTCATTCAGTTACGAATTTTCTTTGGCTGCTTTTCAGTACATTAGCAAAATTGAAAAGCTTCAACAGAAATTTAATAGTTTGAGAAGACTTAATTATTTATAATGAGGTAATTTACAGAAAATGACTATCAATTTCTAATGTACAAAAAAAACACTTTCCAAAGACTATTGAGACATAAACCTGCTGTGATAGGTTTAATTTATCTAGAAAAGATTAATTTCTTTCCTTATGTCCCATTAGTCCACAATTTGAACTTTCCATTCCAGATATTATATCTTCAGCATATTTTTATAAAAGGGAATGATTTTTGAAAGATCATAAGATGTTAAAGGAACCCTGAAAACTGGATGGAAAGACGATGTGTACACACACAGGGAGGGCTACATCTCTTATTCATAGTAGACCCTGGTACAAAGACAATTGGCCCAGTTGCGGAATAGAAAAGAGAGAATATTGGGATGGTAGGTAAGCCTAGCATCTCGGAAGTGTCCTAAGCCCAGCCTAGTTAAGCTGCAGCATCTAAAACCACCTGCACCTCGCCTTGCCCTGGGTTCAAACCATCATTACTTGGCCTGGATCTGTTGCTCCAGATTGTGTTGCATTCGCATCCCCAACTGGTGCAGCTGATCCCACTGCTGGGCCAGTCCGATGGTGCTGTATTTGATGTCAAGGATCAGGGCCTCTTCCATGCTGTCCCCGAGGTTTTCAATTGTAGTCAGATGTCGCTTCATTGCCTGGATCTCTTTTTGCTTCCTCTGGGAAAAAGACAAAGAAGGGAGGCAGTCAATCATGCCAGCAGTTACAACCTAAAAGGTAGGGAAAAGGTATTGAATTTCCCAAATTTGTTCATTTTCAAAGGTCTTCTTATTCTCTATGAAGCATGAGCAACTCAGGAAAACTACTTCACGTCCACAATCATCCCTTTGTAAAACAGTAGGAAGTCTATCAGAGATGATGTCTGTCATCCTGGAACTCAGACACCACCAGGTCTAGTCATTGTGCTATGAATTATCTCCATCGTTCACTGGGGCTGAGCTCTCTGACTTTTCTAATGCTCTCAGTGTATCCACTTCCTAGACTCCCTCATCATCAGTGATGATGGATTGATGTTACCATCTAAGCACATTATGTAAAAATTTTCTGCATTTTCCCAAAGCATTCTAACAAAGGGGAAATGTTCACCAAGGAGTCAATGGAAAAAGTGACTCTCAGGGATGGGTGAAAACTTCAATGATATAAAGCAGATCAACTCTACCTGACATCTTATTTTTCTCTCATTAGGAAAAAGTTATATTTAACTATTTTTTTATGCTGGAAGGAGGCAATAAAGCATGTAAGACTGAGCAATACTCTTCAAAATCACTGCTTCCCTCAATTGGAAGGAGATTTAAATTTAGTTATATCATCTGGCTACATCAAATAATAGAAATGTATTGATGCTCCAGGTTATGGGCTAGAAACATGTACATTTGCTCGTTTAGTTAAGTACATCAGCAATCTTTAATGTAGATATTAGCTCGGTTTTATTGTTGCAGAAATTGACACTCAAAGGTTGAATTAAACTGAGGCCTGTGACAAGAATGTGGTGGCCTATAGTTAAAATGCAAATGGGCATGAGTAGTACTCCAACCTTAGTTTTAACCTTAGGTAACCTCTACCTAAAATATCACTGGGTTGCTTCTATGTGGTTTTCCCTGTCCTTTTTAAAATTCAAGCCATGTCTTCTGCTAGCAAACAAAACATTACTCACTTTATTTGCTTCAAGTTGGGATTCCAGAGTTCCTGTTTCCTTGAGCAATGATCTAATTAAGAATCAAAAGAAAACATTATTTGTTATAAGAGAAATCCATATTTCACAGAACCATTAGCTCAAAGCCTCTGCAGTTCATTGCTTCTGTTTCTTTAAAATTACACAGACTCCATAAAATAAAGTTTCATGAAGCTAGATTTTAATAAACAAGCCTTCTATCTGTCTATCTTTTTAGATAGTTGAAAAGGAAAGTAAAGCCAGTCCTAGTTTTCTGTGTTTACAAGAAGGTGTCACATGTCTTTCTTAGTTCTACTCTCTAATGTAGTTATCCCTTGGTATCCTTGGGGGGCTCTGTGGTGATCAACATAATGGATGTTGCAGTTACAAAATGGAAATGTGGCATGCAGTATGTGCATATAATCTTTATGGCTTATAATACCTAGTGCAATTTAAATAGTTGTTATGTACTTTAAAGAGAAAGATGACAAAAATAATGTTTATATATTCAGTAGAGGTAGTTTTTTTGAGCATTTTCAGTCCATAGTTGGTTGAACATATAGACACAGTTCTCCTTGGATATGAAGGTTTTACATGTAAGATGTGTGAGAGAGCTACCACCTACTATGCGTGTAGGACTAAGAGAAAATATGACCTTTTATTCTTCCCCCCATATTTTTAATTAGGAACTGCCAGATTATGATGAGATAGGATACCTCAGCCCCAAAGTTTCCCTAATTAGTATAGGACAACATAATAAAATAAACACAATTACAGAAAATACTGACCCATCCAGAAAATAAGCCCTGGACATGATGGACCGGAGGATGAATCATGAGAGGAAAGAAGGAAAACATACATTAGCACACATAATAACTCCATTTCGTCATGTTAATGAAATATTTTAGGTCTGTTTTGGTCACATAATAGGAACCCATCCACCTATATGCTGCTTCCAAAACCTCTGGTACTTTGGGAAACTCAGAGACTTTGTGAAGTTCTCTCCTTTGGGACAAAGTAATCAATATGCTAAATCTCTAGCACACACTACAGGGTAATGTAGGAACCAAAACCAGGGGCAAAAGTGGAATGCTTTGATTCATACAGCCTCAGTAAGATGTATGTTTTTAGGTAAAATGCAGTTTTTCTTCTTCTTTTGTGTAGAAGCATTAATTATGGATCATCCATCGAAGACACTAAACCTCAAAATATCACATTACTGACCTACTTAATGGGCATAGTCTGCATACTTTGGCCATTTATTCTAACATAGTATACGTTCTTATGTATCCCTTTTCCAGGTCATTAACTCGGAAGATGTGATGCACATCATCTTCACATACATATTGCACATAATAAATGAAATTGGGCTCTATTATACTCTCCATTTTCGTTACGGCTTTAGTTGGCAGGCAACATAATGGCTTGGTATTAGATGTTCACCATAGGTTCCATTTCTGGTCTTGTCAATAAGTACATATGAGACCTTGAGTAAGACAATTTTTCTACTTGAACTTTCCACACTTTTAAACAGAGGAAATAAGATACATTCTGCACTTTTCAAGGTTGGTCTGACAGTTAAGTACATAATGGCTCTTGAAGTACTTTATGAAGTGCAATGTGGCATACAGTCACAGGACTATTGTGTTGAAGTATAAGCATACACAATAGGAGGGGAAGTATGAGTATCAAGAAGAAAATAAAAAGGGTGGGTGAGAATAATGGACATAATATGGGATTGTGAAAGCAGATAAACAGAATCAAAATATGGCCATAGGGACAGAGGACATACCGCCACATATGTTATCCCTATTGTGGGGGGTCTTGGTTTGAAGAAAGCACAGCATACCTGGTCTCCTGGATCCACTTAAGGAAGTCACTGGCTCTCTGCTCAAACTCCTGGCACATTTCAAAGTTCTTGATCTGCCTAGCCTCTTCTTTCTTTAACTCCTGTTCCCGCTCCTACAAGCCACAAAGAGCAGAACCAATTCACATGGAAGGAATAATTTTTATTATAAAAGAATCACTTTGTAGGTATAGGTACATATCTCTATTCCAAAGTGACCCTGTCTTCCACATGTACACATCAATGTGCCCTCTCTCTCTTTCTCTCTCTCTCATTTATCTCTATGTCATCTATCTCTCTCTATCTTTCAATCATCTATCTATACATCTATACACCATCTATCTATCTATCTATCCATCATCCACCTACATACCATCTGTTATCTGTCATCTATGTATGTATGTATATATGTATGTATGTATCTATCTATCTATGTATCTATCTATGTATCTATCATATTCTTTTGCTTACTTTAGTCATTTTTCATTTTTCCACAAACTCCAAGACAACAAACCATAAGATATATTTATTGTGACAGATATACTTATCTTTCCAGATTTCCTTAGATAGTTTTGGTTCTTGACTTCTGCCACAGTGTAATTAATGACAACATTCCCCTCTTTTCCCTAAGATCTCCAACTTCCATATGGGTTGACTGGTCATGTTTCCTATAGCAGAAGATGCCTGGGTTGTCCCCCAAGATACCTTGATGATGTCAGGCAGGTGCTTCCAGATCCTGTCCAGCACCTCCACTGTTAACCAGGTATAAGGACTGCTTGGTTGATTTAAGGCTTTAATATGCTGGTCTACCTCCAATAAATGGTTGAAGTCTTCTTGAGCTCCAGCTAGAGAGGCCAAGAAGTCCTCGTGTTCCTTTTGCAACTGCCGAATCTCATTCAGGGAGACACAGTGCACAGGCTCTGACAAGTCCTCTTCAGCATTCTCACACCAATTGTTGAAGGCTGAAGCCTTGTGTGCAAATTCCATGAATAGCTCCTCAGCCTGCAGAGAAAAGACACCCTCATTGCTTCTAATAGTGTCCCTCAAGAGAAGAGACTATTGAGGATAAAAATAGTGTCTTCAAATACTTGCAGAGCAGCAATCTGAACTTGTGAGACTGAAATTAGCAGGGATGCTGTGGTAAGGTGGGATAAATATAAGTTAGAGGAACTACCAGGGTTTAGTCTTTTCTCACTGTGAAATCCTCCGACCTTCCTACCATCTACAGATGAAGAGAGTGACTGGCTCACAATGTTCTTTCACTGACTCTGAGGGAGGCAATGGTAGTTTTCAATCACATTATTTCTTGTTTGGAAGTCTGTATCACAGTCCTACCTGGCACAGGATACACTCAGAAACAAGTGTTAAATGAGAATCCAAGAAAATGACTGATGTAAACCCAAAAACTCTCTTCTATCCTTTACCCGCTCCCTCTTCTTCCCCTTCAACTTTTGTAGATGGCTTACCAATACAATTCTTCGACAACATCAAGTCACTTTCCCACCTTCCTTTCTAAACCTTGTGATCTCATTTGCTGCATTTAAATTTTAAAAGTCATTGATTTAACCCATCTCCTACACATTGACCTACACCCTGGGCACAAACTCCATGCTCCTACACAGTTGTCTAGAGCTACCCACATGCTCAAAGGATGCTAAATTTATATGACTGGGAGACAGAAAAATCATAGACAGCTCCAAACAAGAAGTGATAAGGAATAATTCCAGATCAAAAGTACACTATGGGTTTTTAACTCAACTGATTGAATTGTCTGCATGACTTGTCTGAGCAATTATGAAAATGAATTTTCTTCTTCCAATTTAAACTAGTTAGAAGAAAACTTTTCGAACTAGAGAAGGAGATTATCTTACACTAATTTCAGTAATTCATATGTTAAAATAAACACAAAGAAAATGAATAAGATTTATATACCATTTCATGTTTCATTAGGAGTATTATAGATTGACTGAATGTTTATAATAAAAACTTAAAACAAATGTTTTGTAATTTAAAATTAAGGAAAACTGAATAAGAAAGTCAAGTAACTTTCTTTGTTGAATGTGTATATCCACAGAAAGCTGCCAATGTAATTGTTTTATATTTTCACTTAAGATTTATTTCTGCTGTGTTTATATCCTTTAATAGAGGAGGAATTAACTAGGGGTTGAGACTTTGTGTGTTTCTCTAACTCCCTGCCTTAAATTATTGTCAAGTTCAGTTGCTTCTCTCATCTAGAAATAGTAACATCACTGACTGTTCTGAACCAGTTTTTCTGTGGTGCTGAAGACCAAAACCAGTGCATACTAGGCTAGTGTCCTACCACCCACTTATGCACTGGGATTCACTACCAGTCTTTACATTCTTTGACAGAAACTTGCTATGCAGTCTAGTCTGGCCTAGAACTCTTGATCCTCTTGCTTCTGCCTGAGTCAGAAATCTGGGATTTTCGGCATGCACAACCACATCCAGCTTGGCATTTTTTATTGTTGATATGCCTTATGATTGTCATCTAATATGCCATTTAATATGCCTCAGAAGTAACCATTGGAAAGAACACTTTACAGTCTCCTAGATCTACATAGACCGCCGCATTTCTAGGTCCGTTATCTCATCTAATAGAAAGAACTCAGAAAAGCAGAAGGGTATGAAAATATCTTCCTGTCTCTTCAAAGGGCAGCACAAGGTTTAGCAGTAAGTAACACATTCAAGGATGCCCTCCTGGTCAAGGAGATATCCTGAGAACATGTTTTACAGCTACCTTTCTAGTGACCCTTTTATCTAGGTTAGAGAAACATACAGAACTTGCTTCTGTGACAGTTTTAGTTTTGTGTATAAAGGTTTTCCCCACTCTGGTTCTATCCACCTCACCCACTGTATGTGGCTGGCTTCCAGCCTAAGTCAACTATAAAATCTCTTAACCCATTGAAAAACCAAACAAAAAGACCTATTCATTCTAAGAAAATTAATTCCTTTTTGTTCAATAATAATGTTTTGTTGATCGTTTTCTTTGTCCTGAAATGTCTATAAATTTTACAAAATATGTTTCTAGTTACTGTGTCTGAATTCTCTGCTAATAACCAGATAATTGAGACCCTATCATATTTCATTGCACTTCCTTTTCGCCTTACTCTGTTTTTGTTCCCTTCCACCTTTCTCACCTTCTGTAATGGCAACTGCTTCTCTAACAGCTTCTGCCTGTGAGCTTTAGAGGCTTCCAGCAGTTGCTCCCAGCGCTTCAGCAAGGCTTCATGCCGCTCCTCAATGGCTTTGCTTTGGCTGTGCTCAGCAGCCACAAGCTGGTCCTTCAGATCGGTGATTTCAGAAAGTCGTTCTTGCTGGAAGCTCTGAAGACTGGCATCCAGCGTGTCCTTAGAAGATAAAAACAGAAGCAATGAACAGGCTCAGTGACGCATCCAAAGGACCACGCACATCTGTGTCCTAACAGACTTTTATCATGGTTAATGGCAATTGTTAACTTGATAGGGTATGTTAAAAAAAAGGTGATTAGAAAGTGGTCTGAGGACCAAAAAAATGTAATTTTGAGATTCGAATAAACATCTGATTTTGGAGTTATGGTTAAGTACGTGTGTGTGTGTACACACGAACGTATGTGTGTATATACATATATATATGATTATATAGTAGGAATAAAATTGTTAGGGGGATGGAACATGATGTGATATTTCAAATATTTACAATTAAAATGAGATTCTTATAACACACATATGTTCTAAGAATTTCTTACATTGTTACACTCTACTCTTAGAGTAGAGGCAGTACACTGTTAGGGGCCTTGGGTACATAAACTCAAAAAAGCTCTGTACGTACTGGTTACAGAAACTAAATTTTTGCAGAAATGTTAATATCAAAGTCACAAAATTCAAGACTGCTAAGTGAGTTTTAACAGAGTGACTTGTATCAGAACACTTCTATCTTCCTCATCCTTCTCCTCCTTCTTGTCTCTCTCTTTTTTTATACAAGTTCTCACTAGGTAGCACTTATTGGCTGGAGTGTGTCACTATGAATATCAGGCTGGCCTCAAACTAATAGACATGTGCTGCTGTGGGACAATGGTCTTGTACCCTGTCAGTTGTATTGTTTTACTAAAACAGCAATTGGCCAGTAGCCAGGCAGGAAGTATAGGCAGGACAACAAGGCAGGAAGTAGAGGTGGGACAACGAGAACAGGAGAATTCTGGGAAGAGGAAAGAGTCAGTCTGCAGTAGAGATACAGAGGAAGCATGATGAGGATGCCACACTGACAAAAGGTACCAAGCCATGTGGCTAACACAGAAAAGAATTATGAGTTAATGTAAGATATAAGAGTTAATAAGANGGCAGGAAGTAGAGGTGGGACAACGAGAACAGGAGAATTCTGGGAAGAGGAAAGAGTCAGTCTGCAGTAGAGATACAGAGGAAGCATGATGAGGATGCCACACTGACAAAAGGTACCAAGCCATGTGGCTAACACAGAAAAGAATTATGAGTTAATGTAAGATATAAGAGTTAATAAGAAGCTTGAGCTAATAGGCCAACCAGTTTATAATTAATGTAAGCCTCTGTGTGTTTCTGTGGGATTGAATGGCTGCAGGACTGGATGGGACAGAAATCTGTCAACAATGTGCCCTCATCTGCCTCCCTCTGCCTGTTTCTGTCTATGTCTCTCAAGTGCTGGGATTAAAGCCTAGCACCTTAGACTAATTCCCCCTTTGAGAATAATTAAATATTTGATTTTATCCATTTTATTATTTGTGTGGTGTTTTATATGCATGGATGCCTGTGGAGACCTGAAGAAGACATTAGGTCTTTTTGAACTGGAATTTCAAATAGTTGTTACCACCACGTGGGTGCCAGCAATTAAACCCAGGTCTTCTGGAAGGGTAGTCAGTACTGTTAACTGCTGAGCCATCTTTCCAGCCCTTCTGAGAACAATTTCAAAATTATCAAAACATTTATTGTTTGAGTAGACTCAGAATGCAACTGAAGTAGTTACAAATGGAGGGCCTATGACACCTGAAAGTAAGAGTACTGCAGCAATGTCAATATTCACTCAACTTTTCCCTTCCAAGAATAAGCTGGGCAGGGTGAGACATTTACAGGAAAGCACTTCTGAGCCTTTGGCAATCACATGCCATTAAAAGGACATAAATAGCCATTCTGGGGAATTGGGGCATCCAGCTTTGCAGATGCTATAGAAAGAGAACTACAAGATTGGAGAGTCATTATTCTTCTGCATTTTAATTTCAAGGCACTTTAGATTCCAAAACTGAGAAGGTGGTGTCCTAGGAGTCAAGCAGAAATTATATGAACAACCTCAGATGCTAGGCATGATTTCTTGTGATGTCTGAGAGCTGACTTCAGGATCTACAAAGCAGATGTTCTACTTAAAGTGCTTAGGAAAAGGAGCAAATGAGGTGTAGAAATCCTTACTCAGAGGATATATTTTGTATCCTTTTAATTCATGACTCAAAAGTAGAGAGTTTGGTGGAGCAGGTGTTAAAGCATCAAATGAAATTTGTGAATTAATTCCCTTGAATGTAATCAGATTTACCTTTCCAACAAAGCAATAAATCAGGAAGTAGCTTGGTATTCAAAAATATAGTATTTATTAAAGACACCATGTGAAAGGCTTCATCCTCTATGCAATGATGATGCTGTGGGTTCTTTAAAGAGATAGTACTGAACAAGAGGTCCTTAGACCACTTGAACCAATATGCACTGGAGAAATTTGCTTTGCTCCAGTCTCTTTCTCACTTCCTTTATGACCTCATCCTTCCTCCCATGATCTTCCCAACTGCCAAAAAACCTTGTTGTTTCTTGTACTATTTGAACTAACAGCATTATACTATGAACGAAATACTCTTTTTAAAACAAGCTATATGTGCACTTATTGGAAGGTTGAACTCTTGTTTTCTGTCTGTGTTGGAGTGTTTATATGTGTGTGTCTGTCTCCATGCTGAGGCTATAGGATGGCATTAGGTGTTTTCCTCGTTTCTCTACATTGTCTTTTCTGAGAGAAGATTCTCTTGTTGAGTGCAGAAGCATACATTTCCTAGATATTTCTGTTTGCCTCCCAGGGCTGGTGCTGGGTCTGATCTCAGGGGCTCATGTTTGTGAAGCAAGTACTTTACCCACTGAGACGTCACCTCAGCCCTAATTGAACACTTAATTACGGAAACAAAATGGCCTAATTACAGAAATTAGTAGGATACACAAATGGAGAAAATCAGAAAAGTCAAAAGTTGACTCTTGACAAAATTAAAGATGACAAAAACCTCAAGCAAGGCATCAAGGGGTTGGAGATAGATAGATAGATAGATAGATAGATAGATAGATAGATAGATAGATAG
>LOJH01022904.1:0-17482 GCA_001685095.1 Ellobius talpinus
GAACTCACAGAGATCCATCTGCTTCTGCCTCCTGAGTGCTGGGATTAAAGGCATTTGTCATCACTTCCTGTCTGGATTGTATTTCTTTATTTCCTCTATTTCAATTTTCAAGTCTTGAACTGTTTGCTTCATCTGATTGTCTTTTCTTGGCTTTCTTTAAGAAATATATTGGTTTCTTTTGATTTTTTTGTTTGTCTTTTTCTTCATTTCTTTTAGGAATTTTTTTATTTCCTTTTTAAGAGTCCCTGTCATCTTCATAAAGTTATGTTTAAAGTTGTTTTCTTCTGCTTCTTCTGGGTTAGGATGTTCAGGTCTTCCTGTGGTAAGATCACTAGGTTCTGTGTTGTTCTTAAGGTTGTTGAATGCATTCTTACATTGGTGCCTACCCATCTCTTCTTCCAATTGTTGCAGGCAGTGTCTTTGCCTTTTGGTCCAATCCTTGTAGTCAGTGTCTGTGTTTCAGGGATCCTCTCTTAGATGGATTGTTGTAGTTGCTGTCTGTGTCTCAGGGAGCTGCTTTTGGTCCACTCTGTGCAGTTGTTATCACCTCTGTCTCAGGGAGCTGCTGAGGTCTCCGGGGGTATGTGGGTTTGGGAGCAAATTCGACTTGTAGATGACAGAGTCCAATGTGTGTGGGGCAGCCTGCCTACAGTAGGCTCACCTGCTGTCTGGCTAGTACAGCTGAAGTGGGTAGGGGAGGGGCCTAGGGTTTTTGCCCCAGGGCCTAGGGCCTAGAGACTGGGTTGTACAGCTGGGGGCCTGGCAAGTCACCTCTTGGTCCTCTGTGTTCAGCTGCTGTCTCTGTCCCAAAAGAGCCTCTCTTGGCCCACTCTGTACAGTCTCAGTCTGTGTCCCTAACTAATTATTCTTTATCAATAAAAAACTAGAAGTTAGATATTGGGGTAAGAACCCAAAAGATCAGAGAAGCAGGGGAGCATCCACCAGTGACTCTTCTTCCTACCTGTCTCCCTTTATTTTATGAAATAAAAGCGATGAGAGCAAGTAGTTGAATGGCACACACAAATGCGCGTGCGCGCGCGCACACACACACACGCACACACACACACACGCACACACACATATATATATATATATATATATAAGTGCTATGAATGGATAAACTTATTTTAAAAGATAATCCAGTCTTTAGACAATCCTTTGCAGTAGAGCATTGTTGCCTCTCTGGTCAAAGCAGCTATAGTAACCAAGTAGCCTATGCTCATACAGCAAGAGAGGGCAAACTGGGATTTTAACCTTAGCAGCCATTACCAATTGACACAATGCTGCTTCTTACTATAAAGCTATGTGTTTCATAAGTGAATTTAAAATTTTTTAAAAATTTGATTTCTTGTTATTTTACGTATGTTTTGTCTGTATGTGTATATGTATAACACATGCATGCTTGGTGTCTGCAGAGGTCAGAAAAGGGGGGGTCAGAACAGGGCATCAGGTCTACAGGAATTCAAGTTATGAATGCTTGTGAGCCACCATGTGGATGCTGAGAATTGAACCTGGTTTCTCTGCAAGAGCTCTTAACCCCTGAGTCATATTACTAGCCCCAAATGAGTCTTTAAATGACAAGTTGATAACTCACTTCTGTCTCACTTGCTCATTAGCTGGCGATACCATTGCATCCCTCTAGCAATCATATTCATATTTCATACTTCAACATAGGACTAAATTGATTTTGTTGCTATGCATATTTTGCTAAGTAAAATGGAATCAGGACTTCATTACATCACCAGAGACCAGTAACTTAATAACTGACTCAGTATGTGTCCACTTTTTCACCCATCACTTAAACTGCAGATTATTTGATAAAGCTCAAAACATAGGATTGAGCCTGCTTGAAAGCATGCTGGCCCTGCAGGATGTTTCTGTTTGTTTGTTTTATTTTTGAGTCAGGCTCTCACTATATAGCTCTTGTTGTCCTAGAACTCACTATGTAGACCAGGCTGGCCTCAAACTCACAGAGATCCTTTTGCTTCTGCCTCCCAAGTGCTGGGATTAAAGGCGTACACCATGCCCAGCTTGCAGGTTTTTAACTTTCCTTCACTGCTCTTATTTGAGTACACCTATCCGCTTCAGCCAGGAAGAAAGCAACTTGTATTGAGAAGAACACAGAAGAATATACCTATGACAAGGATATTCTTGTGTCTAATGCCTCCTGTAGCCTAGGCAGAGAGGCAAAGAATCTTCACGTGTGGCTTTCCAAGTTGGTTGCTGATTTGTTTCATTTGATCCTCCAAGAAACTACATACAGAGCTGACTGACCTCTTCTGAAGAAAAATCACAGCTTAATTAGCTTTCAGTGACACCTAGGAACTGACCTCAGTATGCTAAACTTCTCATCTTTAAATGGATCAGATTCAGTTGAAACTTTGAAACCTTTTATATAGGTCACAGTAGAAATGGGACCTGCTATTGACTGAAAATACACTATTTGACAGTCTATAATCTAAGCTTTCTTTCCCTTAGTCTTTTTTTTAGTGGGGGGGCAGGGGTATAGTGATACTTTATTTATGTTTCAATAAATAAAGATTGCCTAAAGATCAGAAGGGCAAAGCTATGTCAGGCAGTGGTGGCACACACCTTTAATCCCAGGATTTGGTAGACAGAGGCAAATGGATCTCTGTGAGTTCAAGGTCACCTTAGGCTACAGAAGATCAGTGCAGAGACAAATCCAGGGGGTGGTGCCTCAGACCTTTAATCCCCAAACTAGGGAGTCATATACCTTTAATCTCAGCACTAGAGGGACTATAAAATGGGAGGAGAGAGAGGTTTAATTTACATAGTCTGCTTAGTCTGCTTAGTCACCCAGCCTTAGTAGAGGTAAGTGATGTGGGATTCCCCTCTGTATGCTGTGAATATGTTTTATTACCATTGGTTAACAAAGAAGCTGCTTTGGCCTATGGCAGGGTGGAATATAGCAAAGTGAAAATGCAAGCAGAGATAGAGGAAGAAAGAGGGCAGAGTCAGGCAGACGCCATGTAGCTTCTGAAGGAGAAAGATGCCTACTGGTAGGCCACAGCCTTGTGGTAATACATCGATTGATAGAAATGGGTTAATTTAAGATATAAGAGCTAGCTAGAAATAGGCCTGAGACATCGGCCAAGCACTAATATAATTAATACGGTTTCTGTGTGGTTATTAGGGTCTAGGTGGCAGGGAAATGAATGAGCCATTTCTGTTTACAAATGGTGCCAACATGGGCTAACTACACAAAAGAACAGAGTTAAGCATGGCTTCTTGGTAGCTGTATTTTTTCAGACAAGTTCTGTTTGCTGGCAGTGAGCAGAGGTATGGCTCCTTTGCAGGTAAGACTTCTGTAGTGGCTTGGCTGCTTTGTTTTTCTGATTTTCGGGTTGAACCCTAATATCTGTCTCTGGATTTTTATTATTTATGTTACAGGTGGGTGGTGGGCTGGTACTGGGATTTGAACCCAGGGCCCTGCACCTGCTAAGTAAGCACAGGCTTAGCTCTACTCACTGCACTACACCCCCAGCCTCTCATTTACTCTTCAAAGCAATCTTCTGAAGTAGGAACTGTTGTAATCCCATTCTAAAGACTGAAATAAAGACTGGGGAAATGGCTTAAGGGGTAAGGGCTTGATTCACAGGCATGAAGATCTGAGTTCTGATCCTGAGGACCCATATACTGGCTATGATGCTATGTGCCTAAACCCCAACACTGGTGGAGCTTGGATGCTCGCTGATGGGCCAGTTTAGCCGAAATAGTGGGTTTCAAGTCCAGTAAGAGATCCTCAAGAAATCTCCAGTGAAGCATTTGAAGAAGTTATCCCTATGTTGACTTTTGGCTTCCACATGTACCCACGCAGGACCATGCACCTGTGCACACATGCATCTACTACACACCCAAATAGAAAGAACAGGTTCAAAGATTGTTAGTAATTATAACAGCCACATAACTTCAACTTGGATCTGAGAATGATTGGTCACCCTTTGAGGACAGCGTTCATTAGCATGGCTATGTTCTTGTTTAATGCTGAAGCTGGCAATGTCACACTTGAGGTTTACCCATTGTGTATCTTCCATTTTGGAATTAGATGGTCGTATTTGATATTTGGTAGAATGTGCCTATAATCGTACAATCCTGGAGGCAGAGGCAGGAGGATTGTTGCAAGCTGGAGGCCAGTCTGTTCTACAAAAGGGGTTGTAGGGTAAAAGGACTACCTAGAGGGATCCTATCTCAAGAAACAAAATCAGAGAGAACAGAAAAGGTGTCAGTGTTTGGTAATAGACCAGTGAGTCCAGCAGAAGCTGTGTTTGTGAGTGGTAGCTGGGAAGAGTCCAAACTGCCCCAGCCCAGCTGTGCTATATGTCAGGGAAACCAAAGCTTCTAGCAGAGCTCCACAGCAGGATTTTGTAGGATACTAATTATTTTGTCAGCTTCTCTTGTGGAATACTGATATTATTATTTTTTTAAAAGACCTATCTGTAGAATCTCCCCCAATCCCAGTCTAAGATTTTTTTCCGTCTTAATTAGCATATCAGTGGGCACTACAGGATTAATAAAAGATTACCCTTGGAAGGTGCTTAGAGTTTAGAATGTCCAAGCTCCTCTTCTCATTTCATGTTCCATTTTGGAATCCAGTGGGTACCCTCTTGATTGCAGCCCTGAATATATGTGTTGGTGGCAGCTGCTAAGGGAATAAGCGGGACACAGCAGAAGTGCCAACAAGTAGGGTGGACTCGGCTCAGATTGAAATTGCTTTTCAAGTGATTCTGAGCCAAACAGCTCTCAGACATCCGTGCGTGTTGCTTTATTAAGCTAAAATGTTAGTTAAAAGCACAATAAATGTACTAGACTTAGCGAGCTTTAGAAAAATTTCTAAAGTGTAATATCTTGGTTGGAAGATCAAGTTTAAAAATAAGGGGTTCTGCTTTTTTCGTCAGGCAGCCTCATTAGAGTGATGTCATTGTTAAACCCTGAGTGGCAAGCCTTGACACACTACCATGATGCCCAGGAAAGACAGGACAAATTGGAAGTCCAACTGCTTCCTTAAAATCATCCAACTTTTGGATGATTGCTCAAAATGCTTCACTGTGGGAGCAGACATTGTGGGTTCCAAACAGATGCAGCAGATCCTCATGTCCCTGTGAGGGAAGAACACCATGATGCTCAAGGCCACCTGAGGGCATCTAGAAAACAATCCAACTCCAAGGAAAAGCTGCCTCATATCTGGGGAAATGTTCACCAAGGAGGATCTTATTGAAGTTAGGGGCATGCCGCTGGCTAATAAGGTGGCCGCTGCTGCCCATGCTGGTGCCCATCGCCCTGTGTGATGTCACTAGTGTCAGCACTAGTCTGAGGTCCAGGAAAACCTCTTTCTTCCAGGTGGTTAGGCATTACCACTAAAATCTCAAGGTACGGAACCATTGACATTCTGAAATAAAATAGGAGCTAGCAAAGCCACGCTGCCTAAGATGCAGAATCTCTCTCCAGTCCCCTTTGGGGCAATCAATCATACAGCAGGTGTTTAACAATGGTAGAGTTTACAGCCCGGAAGTGCTTGACATCACAGAGTAGATTCTACACGCCTAGAGGGTGTCCGAATGTTGCCAGTGTTTGCGGATTGGTTACTGGACTGTTGCATCATTGGCACCCTTTATCGTCGGTGGATACAAGCGGGTCCTGGCTTTGTCTGTGGAGACTGTATATGCCTTGCCATTTGTTAAAAACCTCAAGGCCTTTATGGCTGCTCCATCTGCGTTGGTGGCTGCTGCCCCTGTGACTGCTGCCCCCATCGCTGCAACCCCAGCCAAGGCTGAAGCCAAGAGAGAGTTGGAGGAATCAGATGAGGATGTGGGATTTTGGTTTTGCTGACTGATCTCCTCAAAGGAACCAACCCAGCCAGCTTAATTTGAGAAATGTGAAACTACTTTTCTCACAGGAAAACCCACATAAAAGTTTAGCCTGGCTCATAGGAACTCAGAGAGTCTGAATCAAAATCCAGAGAGCCTGCATGGGACTGACGTAGGCCCCCTACATATAAGTAACTGTTGTGGACCGTGGTCTTCTTATGGGACTCCTAACTATGGGAACAGGGGCTGTCTCTAATGCTTTGGCTTGCTCCTGGGCACCTATTCCTTATATTCAATTGCCTTGCTCAACTGTAATACAAGGGGTGGGGGGATGCTTAGTTTTATTGCAACTTGATATGCCATGCTTTGTTGATATCCATGGGAGGCTTGCCCCTTTCTCAACAGAAACAGAGGAGGGGTGAATTGGGATGAGGCAGAGGGGAGGTGGGGGGTATGGAATAGAAGGAGAGGAGGGCAGGGAAACTGGTAGGGATGTAAAATAAAATTTAAAAAAAACCAAGCAAATTTAAAAACTGAAAAAAAAGGGTTAGGGTTTCATGTATGCCTAGGCTCCGGGGCACAAGCTACCCGCTATGCAGTTCCTATCTGTAGTCCCTGGCCACATAACTTCGCTCAGACAGAAAGTGGTCATCTTTTAGTTTTTAGCCTCCATCACTTCAAACAAGGCTTTGAGGATGATGCCCAGACTAGATTCAGATTGGAGATTTCTGTTTAACTTATTTGAGGTTCAGTGTAGTGGTCTGGAGTTTGCAGGGCTCCTCAAAGTGGTTCCTTCTATTTTTTTTAAATAAATAATATTTATTTTTATTTTACATGCATTGGTTTTTCTGCCTGCATGTTTGTCTGTATGAGGCTGTTGGATCCTGGAGTTACAGACAGTTGTGAGCTGCCATGTGGATGCTGGGAATTAAACCCAGGTCCTCTGGAAGAGCAGTCAGTGCTCTCAGCTGCTGAGCCATCTCTCCGGCACTGACTCACAAGGATTTCCCAGAGGCAAGCACTCAGCCCTGGTAGAGAAGGTCACAACGTTTCCCTTTTCTGTATGTTTACACTTCCAGCGTCACAGACTCAGCCAGACATCTCCCTTTGCCCTTAGGATGTGTGTGGTGTAGAACACTGAGCACTGAGCACTCCCTGAATCCACTTCCCATGCAGGTTTCACACGAGTTTTTAAGGAGTTAAAATCCTTCTTCTTAATGACGACTGTGATGATGACAGGGTGTGATGGTCACACCCTGTCCACCATTTATTAATGAAGATATTGAGGCTGTATCGAATGCAATGACCTGGTGAGTCTTCCCTGAAATAGTGACTGGCCTAGCTGGTGACTGGCTCTCCCTCTGACCTCCTGCCTCTCTGAAAAAGTCTATAGCACTGCTTAGGGGACATGGGCGTATGTCAGAATCATCTAAGGAGCGTGCTAAATCCTGCTTTGGATCTGTAGGTCCAGGGTAGGGCCAGTCCGGGTATCAGATGGCTTTTGACCTGTAATAGTGACTCTGTATTGCTTACATGAGTGCCGTATGTATCTAAGACTCAGCCTATAAGCCACTGTTCTTCCTCAGTCTCATGCCCTCTAACGTGGACACTCTGATTAGGAGTGTGCCTGCTTACTGCCCACAGGACTCAGGGACAGCCTCCCTCACCCTTCTCTTATCATTCCCATTTCACATCTCTTTCTTCCAACGTTTATCTCGAGCTATTCTTCTCCTATTTGCACTGTTTCATGCATTTTGGCTTCTTTCCAACTAGGTTAAAAACATCTTTGGGTGGAATTGTATCCTGAATTTTCATAACTGTGAATATGTATAAATTATTAACCAATATGTGTCGATTGAGGACACCTTCCCCATCAGTTTGACTGGCACATGCCAAGGGAGCTTATCTGACTTTCTTATTTGCGCATATGTAAAAAGAAAATTGGCTGTCATTGCTATTGGTCTCCCCAGCAGCGCTTCCCTTCTTTTCTGGGTTTTTGCATTTTTTTTCTCAGACTTTCTGAAACACCATTTGCTTTCTTCAGCCAGGACCGGTTCTAGCTAGTTGTTGCTAAGCAATAATAATGACATGTTGAGACTCATCTGATGGACTTTGAACACCCTGAGCAGAGGCTGGCCAAGGGCAACTGGTTTGCTAATTGTGGCCTCCAGTCACCAGTGCCTGTGAGGCAGGAAAGGGGCTGACGCTGCTGCACTATGCATTGGAGATTGCATCTGTGGTAAAAATCACAATTCAAAAATTGAGTACGAATAAAACCTTACTATGCAGGCCATTTTCATGTCTTTGAAATATCTGGCAGTTACCTGGCCTAAAATCACATAGTCTTCCTGAGAGTCTCACAGGTTATTTACACGATGTTTGGCTTCTGCTTTCTAGAATTCTCTGTGGATGATGGATGGTGATGGCCACATCACCGATGGAATGGCCACTTGTAAAATGTCACTTTTAAACACAGCCATTTGTGAATGATTACAGTTTATGTTTGCTGTCCCCTTTTTATTATATCTCCGAGTGAACTCATACGCCTGGGGCCTTTTGGGTCAAGTTGAAGTTCACAGTGGATCACAAGCACTGGGTTATAAAATCCTTCTAAGTAAGGGTTTCAGTTGGAAACCTTGGAACTGTTTGCTTGCCTTTAGGGAGGCTAATACTGCCGGAGAGGGACTCACTGTGTTTTCTCCCTTTAGCCCCAGAACCTTGTGGTGGTGTTGCCATTAGTGATGATGGGGTAGACCTACAGAGGACTGATGGCTATTTCTGTTGTTAGGCTGTCATTGTTTTTCCTGTTTCCCAGAACACTGTGCTCTTGAGTCTCCTTAGCATAGGATAGAATGGGCCAAGGGACTCGAAAGATGGTGCATGCTAGGAGAGAGGTGAGGATAATCCCAAAGGGAGATGGAGAAGCTGGGGTGTCCGCTCTCACCAAGGAGGCACATGGTATAGATGAGTTCATGCTGCTGGGAGCTGAAAATTCATTTCCAAGAGACTCAAGTGGTAGGAAAGACTGTGGCCAGTGACATTTTATTTAGTGCTAGGGTTATTAAGGAAATTAGCCTACATGTAATTAGCTCATTCTCCCATTGACTTCATTAAAAGAGATCCCTTCCCCGGGATTTTCTTCCTTTCTTTATTTGTAGACTTAGAGACACAAGTTTTCAAATATCCTCCAAGCATTGGCTCCCTAGTAAGAATGTCAGGACTTTGACTATTGTCCATCGGTCTCAAAACAGTCCCTAGAGGAGTTTGAAGTTTGGTTTTAACTATGGGATCCACCTGGTTACAAGTAGACATTTATTGTTGGTGTGTTTCGACTCACTGTGGGCTGTTACTAAACTCTTCTTCAGAACATCCAGGCCCTAGAACGCTGGAATGTAGGTGCATTAGATAAGGCAGAGTTGGGAGCAAGAGAAGGATGGGAAAAGCTGCAGAGTAGAGAAATGTGAACTGTGTATCTTTAAGGCTACACCCCATGCTTTATATACTCTGTACATGCAGACCCATTTATCTTAAAATAGGACCCCATGGTGCTCAAAATCCACAGTGGCTGCCTCATACCTATACGGTAGAGTTGTCTTCAGGTCTTCAAAGACTTGACCCAGCTGTCATTTTCAACCCCAAATAGTTCCTCTTTTTTCCTACTGCTTTCCATTTGTCTCGACTGCTACACCAGCCTCTCATAGCTCCACGGTAAGCCCCTTGTTGTCAGGGAATCAGTGTTGCCCATGTTCGTAGAATAGACACCAAAAATCTCTGCCCTTTTCCCTCCTCTTGAGAGAAGCCACTTATACCACTCTTCCACCCTGGAGCCAACCTCTAATATTGCTGAGGTCGGTGCTTACAAGTCTACGGCAGGCAGAGCCAAAACTCAAACTGTCCTAGTTGGCCAGGTAAGGGCACCAGAGGTGGGCCCCAGCTGAGCTGCTGTCTTTATGTCCCAGGCTTTGCTCGGTGCCTTGTGTTGAGCCGGACTTTGCCCCTGGGGTTTGGTCTTGTTTTCTTTCCTGAGACCGTAGAGGCCACAGAAGTGCCCCAAACCACTCCGTTCCAACTTCTATCCCCCTGCCTCCTGAACTTACCCAGCTGCTCACCCCTTCCCTCCATTTAACTGTATAAACTTGTTTTGACCTTATCCTTGCCAAGAGCCTCCTAAGCCTGCCTAGGCTGGACAGCAGGTATCGCTCTGCTTAGCTTGCTGTCTGCTTACATTCTGATCCTAGATAAGTGTCTCTGCATATTGCCCAACTCCTCGCTTGCAGGCTTCTAGAGTTTGCCTTTTATCTGGTTCATTCATGGATTTTGTACTTATGTGATATTCAGCAGAAAGCCAAACTGTTCCCTTTTGACAGGAAGGGATTTGAGAAAATCTGCTATAATGCTTTATTGGAAGTCTTGAGAGGAAAAGTAGTTGTTGGTCACACTTTGGATGCTAAATATAGGTAAGGGAATCAAGACAACACACCTGGAGAAACTGACATAAATTTAGTATATGTGTCAATGCCGAACATCTTGCAGAGAAATGCATTACCTTTGCTTCGTGTTTCCAAGTGAAGAGCTATGTTGTAAAAACTATGTTGTGTGTTTATCCCATTTATGCATTCATTTAACAGATCACTAAGCACCCACTACTTTCTTGAGGGACAGCTCCCTCCCTCTACTTCTCTAGTGGGGAAGCTGATATTCAGGCAAGCTATATCATTGCAGACAGTGAGAAGTGCTGGGCTGAGAAGTTGCGTGGCCAGGGAGTGGACAGCCACTGGGGACATGGCTGTGGAAGAGTGACTGGAAGAAATGACGTTGATGCAGAATTTTGAATGACAAGCAAGAGCCTTACACAAAGATTGAGCAGGAAGCATTGTGAGTAGAGAGAGCAGCTAGTGTGGAAATAGGAAGGTGAATACTCACAGCAGCTGTGGAAGATGGCAGGAAACCAACACCTAGCAGCTGATGAATGAACTTCCCAAACACCCAGCATCCGCCCAGTGGAGCACTAGCTAACCGTGAAAAGCAAAGAAGACTGAATCATGCCACACCATGAATGGATTCTGAAAATACTAGGTTAAGGAGAAGCTAGACACAAAAGATTACATTTTATAAGGTTCTATTTAAGTGAAATAGCCAGAACAGGTAAGCCCACAGACTATGAGTGGCTGCCAGTGGCTGTGGTATGGAGAGTGATTGCTCAATTGGCATGCCATTTTCTTAGGGTGTGATGAAATAAATATTTTGGAATTAGAGCAGTGTGATTGTTATAAAGCACTGTGAACATGTCAATGTCACTGAATTGAGTTGTCAGAATAGATCATTGTGCATTCTCCAAATACTATCTAGATGGTTCTCAACCTGTGGTCTCAACCACTTGGGGCAAATGACTCCTTCAAAGGGGTCACCCAAGACCATCAGAAAACAGGTATTTACAGTACCATTCATAACAGTAGCAAAATTACAGTTATGAAGTAGAAACAAAAATAACTTTACGGTCAGGGTCAGCACTGCTGGAGGAACTGTATTAAAGAGTCGCGGCATTAAGAAGGGTGAGAACCACTGTTCTAGATTAATAAACATGCTCATGTGAGTTGAACTTGCCCTATTTGACTAGAATGGCTACAGTGAGAACAGGGCTGAAGTGAGAATTTTCTGTTCCTTTCCCTGAGGCAAAATGGCTTCGCTTTCATCCTTTGTCCTGTAGTAATGGCTCCTAAGATGTCTTCCACCTCTCAGGGGCAACAGATGTGGACCTAGGTCTTGGGGCAAGAGAGTTTGCTGCCCCCTGATGGCAGCTGTGGTGTCTGCTTTTTGCCCTCTTGTAAACAGCTGTGCAAGCTGGTGTTTGGAGTTCAGATCGCTTTGACACCAATCCTCTTATGTTGACAGATTTCTTGACGAGTTTCTGAAAACTCGAGGATTTCTTCTTACTTGTTTGTAGGGAGTTCCTCATTTCTCCAGTCCTGTGCCGGGGTTGACATGCCTTGCCTTTCCTGAAAGAACCCGCCTCTCTAGAGTTCACTAGTTGTAGCGCCTCTCTAGAGTTCACTAGGTGTAGCGCATAGTCAGATCAACCATCTCTTTTCCTTTTATGTTTTTTTTTTTCTGTATGGGCACATTTTTAGAAAAGAATGAAAAAAAAAAGAAAAAAGAAAAAAACTACACCAAAGAGATAGCTGTAGGATTTTACATTTTTAAAAAATATTTATATCTTTCGTCTATCTAGAATTTGCTCTAGGGTAAGATTTAAAGAAAAGCAGATGTTCTGCCTTTGTACTTTTGTCATTTAATTTTTGTTAGATATAGATTTAGGTCTCTTTATTTATTTTTTTAACATACAAAGGCACCAAGATCTAAAAGAGCAAATTACACATCTGTTATTAGAGAAAAATATGCACGAGAAGCTGGATTTGAGAAAGCAATCTGTTTTTAGGGTCACGCTTTACAGCATTCATTTGCCTTAGTACTTATGATGATTATGGTCAATTATCTTGAGTTTAAAAATGATTGCAGTTGTTTATTTTGTGTGTTGTTCATTGTGTAATACGAGTTGAGGTCAGAGGACAACTTGCAGGAGTGGGCTCTCTCCATCAGGTGCGTTCTGGGGTTCTGACTAGGGCTGTCGGGTTTATCAGCAATCTCCTTTACTGGCTGTGTCCTCTCATTAGCCTCTAACATGAATTTTTAAAGTGATACTTTATTGTCTGAAAATAATGCCAGTTTTGTATTGTTATTATTGTGAATGTTACAATTCTCTCTATTCAGTCTTAAATTCCATTGCCCAGTACTTCCAGTGGTATATTGTACTGGTAATAATAGGTAGCCTTGCTTCGTTTCTTTTTAAACTGGTGAATGAAGTAGCTTTTCCAGCAGTGTGTGTGCCATCAACTTCATTATCACTACTATTGCAGCCCTGGGGATTGCATCAGGGCCTCATGTGTGCGAGGCAAGCACTCTGCCCCTGCACTTCATTCCTGAACCCCAAGTAGTAAACATAAACACATTACAAATATTAACATATCATTTTTATTAATTTATCATGACTATCAATAACTTGGTAATTAATTTAAATTCAACTAAATTCATGTGCTGTATGTAGTAAATTAAAGTTATTGTTTTCATGCGTCAGATTTTTTAGTATCAAATTGCTTTACTAACTTAGCAATTTCTTTAGATTAATTATAAATATTATAATTATAATTATAAATATTATCTTGCAGCCGACATTATTTTTTTAGCTTCATCTTTTATTCACATTCGGAAGTGTGGTTGGCTGTATCATTTTATGCATGCTAACGTTTTTATTAGCAAACAAAGAGTTGAGTTTCATTAGCATCTTTTTTTGTTAGCATCTTTCTAACAAAAATAGGTTTGGTTGTTTCTTGATTTTTCTCCCTTTCTTCTCCCCATCTTCTCTCTCTTTCTTGCTGTGCCTCCCTATGCTGGTCCCCTCCTTTTCCCTCTCTTGTTCCGTGACCTTTCCTTCCTCCCACATACCTTTTGTTCCCCTCTCAAAGTCTCTTATCTGTAGTAGAGGTCAGAGGAAGCCTTGAGTGACTGAGTCCTGAACAAACATGATTGTTGCCATGGGCACAGTCACATCAAGGACATAAGATGCATGAGACACTGGACAAGCTGGTTTGCCATATGGGCCAGGCTCAAGAGAGATGGGAAGATTCTCCTTAGGACTCTGAGTATGGGTGTTTATGAATGATTGATGAGTGTGTGCAAAGACTAGAAAGTGCAACTTCCTCTACATAGATGTTTACAGACAGAGAATGCCCCAAAGAAGACCTCCTGCTGAGGCTAGGTAGCCCTCTGCAAGTGCTGTACCAAAATAAACCCATTGACGTTCGACGTTATGATGGTGAGAAGGCTTCCATCTGATCCTGACCTTCCTATATGTATGTCTGTGCATCGATCCATATTTTCCTCTCTCACCACCCCAAGCCATGCAGGTCACAGCATGTATGTAGTTTCATCATTGATATTCGCTCTCACACTCTCATATTTACAGGCATACACATATTGAAAATTAAGATCTGTGTTTGAGATAGAACACTCAATTTTGTCTTTTGGCCTGGGTTACCTCTTTTCGTATACAACTTCCTTTTCATTGCCAATTTCAGTTTTCTTCTAAGCTAAGGACAATTCCATTGGGTGTCTATGTCACAGTTTTGTTCCCCATTCTGCTGTTGATGGGCATTTAGGTTCGTTCTGTTTCCTTGGTATTCTGAAGAACATAGCAGTGCACATTTATGCCAATTTCATAGGCTTAATTTCAGAACCGTTCTGTACCTTTAAATCAATGTAAAAGTCATACTATGTTTTTGATGTTCTGAAACTAATTACTGTGGAATTTATCAGTCAAAAATATTAAAGACCCTGTAGTCCTTTAAGAAAAAGCAACTGCCATGGGGTTGTTGTGCATACTTTTGACCCCAGCACTCAGGAGACAGAGGCGGGCAGATCTCTGAGTTCAAGTCCAGTATGGTCTACAGATCTAGTTCTAGGACAGCTAGGGCTACACAAAGAAACCCTGTCTTAAAAAACAAAAAGAAAAGTTAAAAAAAAGAAAAAAGAAAAAGCAGCATTTCCACTTCTTGGTAGGTAATTGTCTTTATTCAAATATTCTAATTTTTCTTAAGCTAAACACTATAATTTATACTTCCTGGAATGTTATAGAATATTAAAGTTATCAAATATATTGAAATCCATTTACACTTTATAAAAGATTCTATAGGAATGTTAAGATCTATAGCTCTGGTTAAATTTCTGTTTTTAGTTTCTTCCTCTCCCTGATCATTCTTTCTAAAATTTGTCTTCAGTGGGCATATTCAAACTTCCGGTCCTGAGGGCTGGCCTCTGTCTTCTGTCTGAGATTTACTGACAGAATAACAGCTTCTGCTGTGGAAGGTGGGGCAATAGCTCAGACCTCACAGAATTGCTCTGAGGTTTCAGTGAAGCAATAAGTGTGAGCAACCGTGTAGAGTCACACGACCAACACTCATCCCTGGAGTACCTTTCCCCCGCTTCTTCAGTTAAGTTTTCTCATTGTCCCCTTCTTCTCTAGATTAATTTTACAGCCTTTCAAATAAAAAAAATGAAGAGGCTTGCGTTTTCTGATAGCGTAAGGCTTTTTTGTTTGTCCTCCTGCTTTGTGGAGTGATATATGTTCTAGTTTTCTTTGATTGCCAACTTGATATGGCCTAGAGTCACCGGAAAAGAGAGTCGCAAAGGAGGGGTTGCACAGATAAGATCGGCCTATGAATACGTCTGTGAGGGATCCTGTTAATTACTGATTGATGTAGGAGGTGTCAAGCCCACCATGGGTGCCGCCATTCCCTGGGCTGGCAATCCTAGGGTATGTAAAGAAATTTGCTAAGCATGAGCCTGGGCGATCGGGAAGCAGTGTTCCTGCTCTGTTTATGTTTTCAAGATCCTGCTGACTTCCCTCAATAATGGCTGTGACCAAAAGTACATCTACTGAAAGCAGGGGTATGGGGCCAGGGGAAAACCAAACAAAAACAACCTTGTTATCAGGAAACTCTAGGCACACAAACCCGCAGTTGACTTTGGTTGGAGTGTTTTATCACTAAACAGAAAGGAAACTAAAACAGTCTATGTTCAATAAATTTATCTTTTTACCTTCTTGGCTTATTAGTCATTTAGAACAGTGGTTTTGGAAAATTCATATTTATTTCTTAATTTTTAATTTATTTGCTCTTTTTATTAAAGCATAAAGCCTGTTTCTCTTTCTGGGGATATACTGAAGTTTTCGTTTTTAATGTCTCAAGATTAGTGGAAGGCATATTCTCTAAGTATCACCAACTATCCCATATACCAATAGGAAATGACAACCAATGATGGCATTTGTATCTCAACGCTGAGGACAGGATAGAGATTCTGAAAGCTGCAAGAGTGAGTCTGCCTGAAGCAATGAATGAAAAATCACTTTTAGAAAAGTTCTCAAAGGTCAGCAAGGTGGTTCAGTTCAGGCAGGCACTTGTCACACAAGCCAGGCAGCCTGAGCTTCATCTCTCAGATCCCTGCAAAGATGGAAGGGGACAACTGACCCCATAGATCTGTCCTCTGACTCTGCATGCAGCCTGTAGCATGTGGGGAGCCACAGTCGCAGTCATAATGCAAGTTAAAAAGGAGAAAAGGTCACAAGGAAGAGATTTGACTCAGGTAAATCACGGATTTTTAAATGGGGTGAAGTGGAGAAGGACAGAGAATTATTAGTTGGTTTTCATTGGACTGTGGTAGTTTTGTATACAGTATACAAAATACTGTATACACTAGTGGTTTTTTTAAGTTCAGGAAATTTTTCTTCTATTACGTCTGTCAGTGTAGTTTTATTTCATTTATTCTCTTCTCCAGAAACTCAAATTATCCGTATGTCCAGCTTTGATACCTCTAAACTTATTTCTTGCTTTTTATTAAATTTTAGGAAATTTACTTTTTTTCCTATTTCTGATTTTATTTTTATACATACTCTTTTTACTGGCTATTACAAAATGAATTTTAATGTTTTTTCCTTTGCCACTAAGCCCCTAGTCAAGCATTCTTCATTCATCTGTTATTTTCTCTTATGGTTGTCCCTGTAGCTGTATTAATGATGTTGTTGTTATGCTACCACGAGCGTGCTGGTCCCCGGAAGCTGTCTTCTCACAGTACCTTCTTTCTGGATCTTTGGAGTGTTTTTCTCTTCTTTTTATCTCTGTACTATTTGAATGGTACTGAATTTTGGCCTTCTAAGACTTAATACCTATCTTTCAACATATAGCATGATTGGCTTAACCTGGTTCTGTTCTTTGTATGTTCCTTAATTCAGTAAACATACAACTGGAGGGCATGTCAGTGGGCACAAGTTCTGGTCCTGTTGTAGTTCACATGGAAAGTCTTCATTTCCTAAGGTGCAACCTTGACAACCCATTCCACCCCACCCCAACACCGAGTTTGTCTAGTAGAGACTATTGATGTAAAGACCTTGCATGTCAGCATTTTCTGAGAAGTTGACACTTGCCAATCTGGCTGCTGTAGGCTTACAGGTTACTTCCTAGTGTGTCTGTGTGGTTTTGTTTCCTCCTGTTGGCTATTACCAATGATCATGTGTTGGTTTCCAAGCTTATTTATTCCAGCTTTTATTAACACTGGGCAATTTAAATCAGTGTATTTTGAAATATAGAAATCATTTCCTGTGAAACACATATTTGAAGAGGTCATTTTCTAACAGCGAATGCCATCAAAAGTAGATATTAGCAAGTGAAAGACTGGAAAAATGTAAAGATTCATAGAGAATTTATATACACATTATTTTGCAATGATATGGGAATTTCAATATTCTTTTAAGCTTTAAAACATATATATATACACATCTATACACACATATGCATATATATGTTGCATTACCAGAGACAGACAATAAAGCTGTGTCTCATGTCAAGACACATATCAGTGATTTTATTTTATATTCTTGACTTAAAATACTTAGAATATTCTCATTACTTTCCTTTTACTGCATTAGTGAGGAACAGACTAGATCCTGTGAAATGAGTGAGATTCTGCATTAATAGTTTGATTTTTTTAACCTGGGGTGTTTTTCCTCTCTCTCTCTCTCTCTCTCTCTCTCTCTCTCTCTCTCTCTCTCT
>LOJH01022905.1:9651-19711 GCA_001685095.1 Ellobius talpinus
TCAGGCATACACACAGACAAAATATTGTGTACATAATAAATAAATAAATAAATATTTTAAAAAATCCCCTTGGTGCTGCTTAGAAACTGGAGATGGTAGAGGATAACTAGTACATGGCGTTTGATGTATTATGAAATATTGGTAGTAGCAGATAGGCACACAGAAAGCGTTAGTGAGGCAGTGTTTCATGGTGGGGGCAGCTTACTTCACTCATTTATTCTGGAGAACACTCAAAATCCTTTATTTTTTTATTTTTATTTTTTTGCCAGTGCCCGGAATAATTCTTGACTTGAACATTATAAGGAAAAACCCCAAATTAATTTTGATTCCACGTTCTGGAATCAGAATATTGAAGAGTTAAAGAAGTAGCTGAATGGATGGCAGTGAATACATGACTTCACCAATTCCAATGTTAATCTGTAATTTCATTTTACCAGGAAATTGTTGATTCTTGATCAGGTGGAATCAACAGAGACCTCTTGATACCACTGGGCTCTCTATTTCACTCGGCTGATCCTGTCATGTACCGCTTGCTCTGTGGCATGCTGGTTCCACTCTCTTTGCACCAGGCTGGTGTGTCTGATGTTAGGACACACATTACCAGTTTCAGGGAACTGAAATTCTCAGAATCTTCTGCAGGTGTTTGGACAGCAGGGTTTTGAGCAGAGTTGCAGTTACTTGTTCTTATTTCAATTTTTGAGGGTTTAAGGTTGTTTGAACCATTCAGCTAAATATTTAACCTTAAAATACTTTGGACAATATTCTCACCACAAGAAAATACTCCTGGTGAAGTAGCTGATGAGCTAGTTCAATTCACTGAGTCACTCCACAGGTCGAAACATTGTCTTGTTTTAAATATATGACTATTGTTTACCAATGAATAATACTTGAAATGAAAGTCTAACACAAATACCAATTTTAAAATTAGTAATATCACAATTAAAATTATATGAATTTTACAGGGCCCAGTTATCTTTTATGTAGAATCCGGGGACACTGTAATCTTTTTGAGGTAAACAAGTTGGCCACTACTTCCTCTGTTTCTCTGCTTCAGAGCTCTCTCCAAAGTGTAGGCAGGTGGATCAGCTCTTATTGTTAAGTGGGGATGGAAGTATGGTAGGTCAAAGTTTCTCTGAGGCGGGAGAGTGAGACTGAGAGCAAGGTCTGAGGCCCTACACAAAGGCTAGAAAATTAGTGTATGTAGAATACCAGTTGGCAAAGAGGAAGGTTGAGAATACTCCCCCAACACACACGCACGCACGCACGCTGCACACACGCACCACCAGTTAGAACAGTATAGGTACACAGGCAATCTAACTTAACAAAGTTGCAGTTCTGGCTCTTATGGTATTTATTGTGGGGTATTCACTAGAGAAGACGGCTCAGATATGAGTTTAAGACAAATAGAAAGTCTTTATTCAATAACTGCCAAATACACCAGGTGTTTGGGATCCCAGTGTAGCCCTGAGCCTTTCTTGTGATGAGCTTTTTTAAGCATAAAAACCATGCTCTGGATTGACACACTTCAGTTAATAAGAACAGTCAGCTAGAAGCAGAGCTGCAGAAGCTAAAATGCAAGGTTAGTACATTTTGAGACTTTCCCAGAACTGTACGGACTTCAATAGATTAGTCCTTTGCTTTAGTTTTGGCAAGTGATGCTATCTATCTGCTAAGATTTATGGCCTGACAGTAAATTCACACACAGTCAGGTGTGCTAGGGTTTCAGAGCCTACTAAGTTTCTGTCATAGTTTCTGTTTTGCTTGCTGTGATAAAATACTCTGACAAAAGCACTCTGAGAGAAGGTTTATTTTTAACTCACAGTTCAAGAACACTGCATATCGTGGTAGGGAATCAAAGCAGCAAGAGCTTTCTCTCTGCTGGTCAATGGCACCTACATGCTGGAAACAGACAGGAATGAATGTAGGTGCCACTCTGCCCCCTTGCTCCACTTATGCCACCCAGGACTCATCCGGGAGTAGTGTCATGGTGGATGGGTCTTCCCACCTCCCGCCTCAATGAATGCAGTCAAGACAACTCTCCGTAGGCATGACAGGAGGCCTCTCTCCTGGGTGATTCTGGATTCTATTGACAACTAACATTGAGCATCACAAATACTAAACACATAGCCCTAGGAAGAGATTTAAGATGAGAATGAGATATCAAATTGCATTTACTACATAAAACACGGCTTGTGCAGGATGTTCCATGCTGTATGATGACTCCTAAATCCTATGGTATGCAACGTAAAAAACAAACAAACAAACAAACTCCTCCTTTACACATCCTTTCCTATTGTGCATCTAAACTTCCTTTTTGCTCTAGCCCAGTTCCTCCCTTGGAAGTATATTCTTTCTTCTGTAGTCTCTCATCTTGCTTGTTACTATCTGTATGACTGCCTAGTGCCTTGTCCTGGAGGCTCTAACTCTGATGCTGGCATATATTGTCTTGACTAATGAGGATGAGCGTCTGCACACTTCCTGCACACAGCCCTTTCCTGTCACAGAACTCTATCTCATTCTGTCCCCTCCCTCAGCCCTGCATGCTCACACATTCTCATATAAGTACCTCTACCCATGTCCTTTGCTCTGCTCTGCTTTCAAAGAAGCCCTAAGACTTTCTTAGAAATCCATCTTTCTATTTATAAGAAGAGTTGCAGCCTCTTCTATCTTCCTGAATTCTCAAAAGTCCATGAAGGTGATAATTATATCACAAGTTTTGGCTTATTTTCTGTAATGAGAAAACAGTTTTCACGTTGACATGGAGTCACATGGAGTCCTACATACCCACCTGTCAGTCCAATCCTGGGTGTCACTATACCTATGTCCCCTTGCTGACTGTATGTATCTGAGGTTTTTAATTAAATGAGTAACCACTCACAGTATGGAAGATATTCAGATGTTTGGAAACATGAGGAGATATTGGAATGAAAATATTTCTTTCAAACTGACCTAAAGGAAATCAAAGTTCGGTACTTCAGATCTTTCTGGTACACTTTAAAAAATAGCAGTCCCTGTGAGAAGTGGTCTGTGGATGAGCGCTCAGAAGAAAGAGAATTTTAGAGAGACTTCCCTGTAGTACATCTGAAGGGAGGGAAAGTGGAGCCCCAGGAAAGTTGAGCCTGGGGTGCATTATGAAGGAAAATTCTCCGACATTTACTGTACGATGAAATAAATATATGATGCAAATCAAAAAACAGTGTGTGAAGTTGGTGGGGGCCTGTGAAGCGGTAGACTAGAAAAAGAGGCACCATGACTAAGGACATTGGAGAAATCAGGAGTGGGAACAATGCTAAGTCCAAGGTCTACTAAGCTGCCTGTCAATACCTTTATGACACATTTTGCTGTATGTCCTATTTCCAATTACGGGTCCCTTTGCAAAGATGTGGCTTTGATTAGATCACTAATTTCTTTTTTAAAGTTATTTATTTACAGTTACGTGCATGTGTGTGCTTATATGTGCGTACATGCATGTGAATGCAGACATTCTTGGAGGCCAGAGGCCTTGATTCTCCCTAGAGTTAGAGTTACAGGCAGTTGTGGACCATGGGTGTTGGGGACCAAGTGTTGGCCCTCTGTAAGAGCAACAGATGGTCATAACCATGGAGCCATCTCTCCAGCTCATCTCTAACTTCTCTGCTCTCAGTTGAACGGGTGAGTGATTATGACTCTAGAGGGATGCGTGCATGGATTTTTGTGACACAAAAGCTCCCAAATGATACCCGTTGTTCCTTTCCAAGGGGAACTAATGTGAGAGAATGGCATGCCTTGGTAAGTAGCCACCAACATGTGTGTTTGTCAGGATGGTGTTCCTGCTTGTACCTGTGAGATGGGGTTAAAAAGGAACGCAGGTACAGGAAGCATGATGGAACATAAGAGAAACAATGTTTGGATCAGGAGACATAAGGATCCTCTGTACAATCCTAGGTGAAGGTCAATAATTACGGGGAAATGAAATGGGATTGGCGATGGGGCAGGTGGAAGCTGAAGGGGAGCCATAAAATTAGAGAAGCTTTTTATTAGAAATAATGGGGAGTGTTTGTGCAGTGTTTGGTATGAAGACAACAATAGCTAGTGTTTATTAAATACTACTGAGAAGTAGGCTTACCTATGGTCTCTTCTTCCTAGTTATGAGATGATTATTGTTTCCAATAAGAAGAAACTGACACACAGAAAACGTACATAACTAGCAAGTTTGTTCTTAGGACCACACTACATTTTGCTCCAAAATGCTTAATTTAGTTGGTTAGCAAATATACCAGTGTTGATCTGCTTACAACCTTGAGTGAAACATTAGCATTACTATTTCCGTATAGACAGAGTGCTCTGTCGTCCTCAAATCTACCTTAGCAGTGACTGATGAACTATTCTGAAAGGAAGGAACATTGAACCATCAGTCTCGAAATCAAATTTGTCTTGTTTTACTGGAGAGCCGCTGTTTGCCAAGCTCTCAGGCATCCTGCATCAGCACCACTAATAAATACAGAGCTTCAGCTCTGCTTCTGGAAAGGGCACTTTGATTTAATGTGGATAAGGGCACAGCTCATGTGCACAAGGGCCAGGTGACCACAAAATACGGCCTACGGCTGTAGGAAGAAAACACAGATTTGGGCCCATTAGCTTTTGGGAGGGATGCAGCGGCTCTTTGTCATGTGATTCTCTGGATGAAGGACCATATGCCAGGTTTGAAACTCTCAAATTTGTGTAGCAGCATTTTTAGTGTGGACTGATTTTTATTGGATGCAGTGCATGAAGGATTCTTCGAAACTGTTTTTACGGCTTCTCTAAAAACATATACGATCGGCTTATCAGAAACATCAGTTATTACTGAAATAGACAAAGCCATGCTAAATTAATTGGGTGAAACATCTCCATTCTTTTATTATGGTTTATTTCTTGTGTACCTCTTTGCAATGTTAACAAGGTGACCTTGTAGATCTGGGGGAAATAAGTGGTAGCCATAGGATGAGAGAAAATGAGGTTTGAATAGGAAATCAATCCTAAAAGCAGAGCATAAACTTTTTAACTGAGCCATATTATGATTTGGGAAGGAAATAATGTCAATGTGATCATAAGGATAGCAATTTTGTTTGTACAGATGACACATAGGGCATGTGTATTAAAATTGAGCTGTTTAAATTGCACTTTATGCAAATGCAGGCTGAAGTACTGAGATAAAGGAGTGTACACACTGTGATGGGAAATGAATGAACTCTGGATGAAAATAATTCTGGACAATTTGGAGGAGTCATATTTATCATCTCAGCCAGATAACAAATAACATTTTCTCACGCTGTTTAGATTTATGGCCTGACTTGTGGGAAGTGAGACATTTGCTTTCAAAAATTAGAGGTTAGGTAGTGAATTGCATTTAAATGAACTAATCATTGTGTGCCGTTAAAAGTGATATATTGTGGAGATAAAACTGTATGTGACACGGGATCACACGGGCAGGATGACGAGGCATCCATGTGTATGACATGGGATCACACGGGCAGAATGACGAGGAATCCAAGTGTATGACACAGGAGCACACGGGCAGGATGACAAGGAGTCCAGAGTCCGCATGTATGACAAAGTTCACACCTAGAGCACACAGGAGGACAGACCGACCTCAGAGAGACACTGCTCCTCGAGAGAAGACACTGCTCCTACTACTGGCACCAGGTTTGAAGTATTTTACATCATTTGAAAGGACTAGAAATAATGATCAAAGGGTACTGTCCTTAAATGTTAATATCATTAATATAACATTTTAGATATATTCCTCATTCTTACATAAGGGAAGATTATTTTTGTATGGTTGAAATAGTTCATAATTTAGTAAAACCCCTTCTTCCTAAGCAAGTTGCTTTTGCTGAATGACAATTCATTTAAAAAAAGCCAAATGTAGTGGCTATACACCTGTGATTCCGTACTCTGAGACAGGAGGCAGAGGGGGTTACGAGTTCTAGGCCAGGCTGAGTTCCATAGTAAGTCCCTGGCTTCAAACAACAGCAGCAGCAATGACAGTAGCAACACTCCACAAGACCAAAAACACCAAATCAGACCAAATGAGACAGAGCTGTTACGGTTGGGATCTATGATGTCCCCTGCAGGTTCGTGGTTTCAGCTCTTGGTCTCCACATAGTAACGTTTTGGGGAGTGTTTACTGCTCATGGTTTTTGGCATGTGGAGCCAGCTGGCAGAAGCTGGCTGTTAGGAGTGGACCTTTGAAGGTCATATCACATCCTGTTCCTGCCCCCCCACTTCCTGGTTTGTCTGGGATATGAGGACCTTTGGCTCATGTTCTTTTCACCTTGAAACACTTGCTTTGCCTTTGCTGCATGGCAGATGGAGCCTCTGACACTGGGAGCCAAAATAGACCTTTCCTTCCGATGTCACTTCCGTCAGGGGCCTTGTTTATAGCAATGGAAAAAGTCACTGAAGCAGAACCAAAATCAATGACTACAACTCGGTAGCCTTGTACCTTCTAAGCAAAGGCAAATTCAGAGTTAAGATTCTACGACTTTAGCTTGTGGGCTTTCCTTTCTGAGCAAGAACAGGTTATTATGAACGGCCTGCCTAGTAGTTTTTTTTTCTTTTCCATAGGACACAATGGGTTTTTTGTTGGTGGTAAAGCAGGGTGGACAATTGGCTGTCAAGCCCAGGTGCTGTGGAATAATCCTCTTGCACACCGTGAAGATTTGTTGCTCTAATTAGTTTAATAAAACACTGATTGGCCAATAGCCAGGCAGGAAGTATAGGTGGGATGGTCAAACTAAGAATGATGGGAAGGAGAAAGGAGGAGTCAGAGGAGCTGCCAGCCCGACGCACAGGGAGCCATGTTAATAAAGGTGCTGCCACATGGTAGGGCGTAAATAAGGAATATTGGTTAGCATAAAATTAACTGATATGAGTTAACCAGTAACAAGCCTGAGCACTGGCCGAGCATTTATAAGTAAAGTTAAGCCTGTGAGTCAAATGTTTGGGAAGTGGCTGACAGGCATTTGGGAATAGGCAGGCAGGAGAGACACATCTGATCACAACTAGTTTATTCCATGAAGATGACCAAGTCAGAGATCCTATAAAAGTCAATGATGGACACTTTTTTCCAGGTTATATGAAGTAGATAAGACCACAGTTTGGTTCTTTTGTGTTGCTTGTTGGCAGCAGTGAGGGCATCATCAGAACAAGAAATGTTGGGTGCTAACCCAGGTGAGCCAGCAGAGCTGACCATCCTACTACGACCTGCTGTCTCCCAGATAAGAGAAAACCTGGTTTTCTGCTTTTGAGAGCCTTTTGTATCAATTGGCCCCATTTGTGGCTCTTAGGGTGACTTATTCAGCCATACAACTATGTCAAGGCAATGATTTAGGGGAGAAAATGATAAGGCCTGACTCATTCAGAGCATCACAAAAACATCAGAGATGATGTGGATATGAAGAAATGTCCATGAATATGAGCTGTGGGTAGAAGCAGCAGTTAGGTCTAGTGACTCATCCTTCTTCAGCAGCACAGCGTCTCTAACAATCTTCAGTGCAACTTCTAACAGATTCCTTTTTTCTTTCTTTTTGTATTTTCAAAACAGGGTTTCTCTGTGTAACAGACCTGGCTGTCCTGGAACTCGCTTTGTAGACCATGCTGGCTTTGAACTCACAGAAATCCACCTGTCTCTGCTTCCCAAGTGCTGGGGTTAAAGGTGTGTGCCATTACACCAAGCTAGTTAGATTCTTAAAGAACCAAAGAAATAACAACCTGTAAAACCTCCTCCACCCCCAAAAAATGATGATGAGGAAGTAGAATTGAGAAGCACTGTTGCAAAACCAACTGAAGAACATTTAAGTGAGGGGAGAGGACTTCAGGGATTAAAAATAAACAGATATGTTGAATTTGTTCAAAATGCTAAAGGCCCCACAACTTGGTTAGGAGTCTTTGAAGGTTATAGCTTGAGTGTTCAATCAGGGTGAGAGAGAAGAGAGGTTGCTTTGCCTCTCTGGAGATGCTAATGGGGTAGTCTCTTCTGCCTTGTTCTGATCTACTCATTTGTAAAATAAGGAAGTCTGAGGACCAGGCTTGTGGTTTTAGGCTTTGATTTACAGAGATAACTGGCACCTGCAGGCTCTGGGTGCAGCAACTTTGAGACCCACCTTTCTCTTCCCATCAGTCTTCCCGGCCGGAGTCTCTGGTCAGGCGGCACCTTGCAGCCTTCGTATCTAAATTGAAAGCTGCTAAGTTCTCTGTGGCTAATGTCACTAATGCTTATCTTTCTTTGACGACAAAAAACAGCAACAACAAACAACAACAAAAGAGCAAACGCAATGTCAAGAGAACATCTACTTTGCCTGGAGATGTTAGAACACAAACTTTTACAGATATGATATTTTATTAATTCGTGGAGAATTTCGTAAAATGCATTTTGATCATCCTTACCTCCTACCCCCACCCTCATGCCTCCTAGATGCACCTCTGCCTCCTTAACTCCTTCAACTTGAATGACCTGTCTACTCCAGGTTGGGCTGCCCACATTCTCTTGGATGAGTGCTTGTCTCCTAGAACATGCGCAATCTACTAGGGACCACATCCTTGGAGAAAACTGACTCTCTTCTTCAGAAGTCATCAACTGTCCCCAGCTCCTCAGCTAGGGGAGAGAACTCAGGAACCTCTTCTCCCTCCATGACAGAACGCTGGCTGGGTTGATCTATATAGTTCTTTCGTGAGCAGCCTCGGCTGCCGAGGATCCATGAATGCAGTAGTCTTTCCTGTCCAGAAGATATCATTTTGCAGAGCAGAAACAAATTTTGGAGGCATGGCAACTTAAGGGACAACTACTCCATATTTCTTATTAATGATTTTATAGCCACAAAAATCGGGGGGAGACAGGGACACCCAGCCTGCGGTTGGAATTACTTGTTCAAGTGTCTCCTCTTAGCTGCAGAAAGACAGATTTTAGGGTCTAGACATGGAATTTGAAGGAATAATCCTGATCATTGAAGCCACACGGTGCATCAGTGGGCAGCAAAAGAGAGCCCTGGGATGTAGCTATCCCTATCTTGATAGGCAAGAATGATCGGCTCCCAGGCAGCAGGATTTTTCCCTTGAACTGGAATGAAACTTGGGTGTTGAATGATTTCTGCACTCCATTCTCATTTACCCTCTTTTTTCATGTTTAAATATGTATTGACTTTATTTTGCCTTAGGTATTTTGCCTGGATGTGTGTATGAACACTATGTGTGTATCTGGTGCTCCGGAAGTTAAGAAGAGGGTACCAGGGGTCCTGGAACTGAAGTAACGAATGGTTGTTAGCTACTACGAGGGTGCTGGGAATCAAAATTTGATCTTCTGTAAGAGTAACAAGTACTCTTAACCATGGAGCCATTTCTCCATGGAAGTCACTCATCCTGATCTGCTTAGAGTTCAGAAGGAAGCAAAAAACAAAATCAAAACCAATTAGAAGGAGTAAAGGCGACTCCATTTTTACAGCGAGGTGCTGTCAGTCACAGGCAGTGCAATCTTAAATGCCTAAGGTGTCCTCAAGAGGGTGGCATTTCTGATCAGGTGACCCATCGTCCATGGCAGAGTTCATCCCAGGGAGCTGAGTGCGTACAGAATACTGTAAACCACAGCTCTGACTGTTGAGTATTGGGCTCTGCTGTAAGATGCAGTGCACTGGTCTGCAAGCAGAGGGCAGTGCAGCAGCCTTCTACGTGGGGAAGGGAGTTAGGGCTGAGGAGATAGAAACATGAAAAAATGCCAACCCAGGGCACATTGGGAAAGACTAGCTGAAAGGAACCAAATGGCTGTGAGACATGGGACTCTGGGTTGTGGTTGTATGCTGGAAGAGAACATTCTTATTTCTTATCTTTCACTGGGCGGGTCTTTGTGATTACTTATTGGCATTGCTTTGAGTGAGGGCCATTCAGTGAAAATTTTGCTTGTTGATATCTACTTTCAAGAATGTGAAGATCAAGAGAGAGCAGAAAGACTGTAACAGCTGGGGGTCTGGGGACACCGGAGGAGCACTGTCTTCTGGAGATGACAAGACGGGAGCACCAAGCTCATGAACTCACGGTATCTGTGCTT
>LOJH01022906.1:0-19710 GCA_001685095.1 Ellobius talpinus
TTTCTTTCTTAACCAATGAAAGTAACACATAGACAGATGACCCTCCTACATCAATAACCTGTTTTAGAAAGTCTTATTCGTGGGCTTTTGGAAACAAGAGTGTGGATGAGCCCCAAAGCCTCTAGACTAGACACAATAGCTCATTGAGCTTTTATCTGCACATTAGCCAGAGAAGACCGACAAGACTTTAACTGGTGATTATCTTAATACTCTCGAAGCATGGTCTTCTCAGCTTGAATGCATGTGGGCCTATTGTTCTCTGGAATTCACTGAGGAAAACTGAAAAGTGCAGAGAACACTGATACAATAGCGTTGGCTAAAGAGTGAGCCTCCTTGGATAATCTGTGTGGGGGGTTGTGGAAGAGGTGATGTTTCAACTGTGATGGTACCAGATTTGGTCTCTTCTGGATAGCCAAAGCCTGTCAGTGTCTTCAAGAAAACTGTCATGCTTACTAGCACAATTCCCCAAACACCTACTTACAAACTTTCTCAGTTTTTGTCTGTCTATATTTATACGTTGGTTAGTTTGAACTGTCAACTTGTACAACCTAGCATCTACAGTAAAGAGTCTCAATGAGGAATTATCTAGAGCAGTTGAGCATGTATGTGAATATAGTCAGTTATTCATATAGGATGATCCAACCCACTGTGGGTAGCACTATTCAATAGGCTGCACCCTAAATGAGGAATCAAGGGTCAATGTGTTTATTGCTCTCTGCTCTTGACTGCATCTTGGATGTTGGTGATTAGCTTCTTGAGTTACTGACTTTACTTTCAGATTTTATGGGCTGTAACCTAGAATTGTAAGTCAAATAAACACTTCTTTCCCTAAGTTGCTTTTGATCAGGATATTTTGTCATAGCAACACAAATAAAACTTAAGCAGCATGCATATATGTATATGCATGTGTATATATATGTATACATACATAGAGAGCACACATACACACATATACACTTAAAAAACCAAATTTCTTCTAGTTCCTTATACCTTTATCACCTGAAAAGGCTTTCATGGGCCAGTGAGATTCTTCAGCTGGTAAAGGTGCTTAGTACCAAGCCTGACAACTTGAGAACTAATCCCCTGAACCTATATGGTGAAAGAAGAGAACCAGTCCCAGCAAGTTCTTTCTTGATAGCTACACAATATGCACATGCACATGCTTGCCCACAGACACATGCAATGGATGAATAAATGTAATTATAAAAACTTAGAAGGCTTTCATGACTAGTTTTAGTATGAAGAGTTTGTTTACAGGGGTGGAATTCAGGCTGGCATTATTTGCTTTGCTGCCTCTGGGTGGTGCTGAGTCTCACAGAGATAACATTCACATTAATCTCTCATGTTGAAGCCAGTTCAGCCTCCCTGAATCTAATGTATTGTTTATATCCTTTCAAACTTGGCAGTTAAGTTAGTATAGGGAATTATACTGACAGTCATAAAAAGAAGCAAGACAGAGCAAAGCTCAGAACAATCTCAGTTGTCATAAAGTGGAGCCTTTTAGTGTCCTCCTTTGTCCGGAAACATGGGAAAGTAGTTCATGCATGACAAACTATTAGGAGATGTTAAGTGGTACTCTGCTTCTGTTTCTGTTTGGTGGGGATATACTTCTCTATCTCTGGTTACGAGGAAGGAAAAGTCATAGGCAGGGAGAAAAGCGAAGGATTGCTATCAAAAGTCCCACCAGCAAATAAGCATTACTCTGGTTAGGATGAAGTGCAAATACTGTTATTAAGCAGAATTAGTGTTGGTTCCCTGAGCCTTTGTAACAGAGCCTTTGATCTGCTGATTTTCTTTCAATGATGGACAATCACAGCACAACCAGGGGAGGTTCACCTGTCCACTGTGGTGACTGTGCTGTCTCCAGCTTGTCTGGAGACTAACACAAAGAATAAGCGTATTTTAGAATTGGTTGTTGTACTAAGTCAACTTGGTATACGGTTTCCGAGAGGAAAATGACATAATTGTTACTTAGTGAATTTTCCAATATTGAACAAGATTTATCTAGTAAAGTCTCAACATTTATTTATTCATAAGAAGTGAGAAGATCTTGATCTATACAACACAAATAAAGGTACATTTGGGAATTGTCGATCTTGGCTTTGGAAGCAGGAAGGACTTTGTCTCTTCTATTCATGATCTAATAGGTAAGCTCAGGTTGGGTAAAGAGATTGGAAGGTAATATCTGAAACAACTTTTAAATATCAGTACATTCTGTACATCTCTCATCATTAGTTTGCCATGTATTTTGAGTATCACATCCATCCTCAACAGACATTCTAGGCACTGGAAATATCTGTGGTAAATTCTATGAGTGAAATTCATGTGGTAGCCATGTGTTATATACTTCACATTCACAGATCCTATTTTCATATCAGTGTTTCATGTCAGTGGCTATAAACTGGTGATGAATCGCAAGGCCCATACATGGGATGGCTTATTCTCCCTGCCATTTTAATTTAGGGAGGATGGTGCTGCAGGTATCAGTATAGAAAAGGACCCACGTATGTGATGGCACATATCCAGTTATCAGCCCACTGGGAGTATTTAAAAAGGCTGACTTGGACTCCTGATCCTTCTCTCTCTACCTCCAAAGTGCTGTGGTTCCATTTTTACCATCACACCTGGTTAGTGTCCCTTCCTGAATCCACGCAGAACACTTCTAACCATCCCTTAGATGACCACTTTTAGGATAATTGAGGTTAAACATTTTTCCAAGTCTGTACTTAATACATATTTTCTTTTGAAAGAAAAGTAAAACTTAATTTGAAGTGTTCCTTAACTACTCTAATTAAATGCTAAGAGAGATCAAAGAAAAACATTTCTCTCCACCATTATGGGCAGGCTCCAAGGGATGCTAGATGCTGTTATTGCAGAAAATTGTTGACTTGATATAGATGAGATGTTTATAAAAAATTTTTGGGATTCTTGATTGAATTTTGCACAGCACTGTATTATTTTGATTCTTAGTGTGTTAGGAAGGATTCAGATTTTAAATCTTCATGGTCGAGTTTTTAGACTCGAGGAGCCTATAGTGATAATTCCTTAATATTATACAGTGCCTTGAGTTTCTAAAGTGTTTTGGGATAATACCTCATTTCATACTTAAAGAATCCTGCGAGATAGCAGGGAAAGTATTAGCCATTAAAAAAAATCAGAAAATTGAGGAAAGATTAAGTATTTTTCTTGTGATTTTTATTTTTATTTCCCTTGAGCTAACAAATGGCAGAGACTGAGCTTAACCCCAGTCTGGGCATTTTCTGCTCTCTATGCTGCCTCATTTACAGCGAGAATGCCCACCACTGTTCTCTCAAGAAGAAAGTTGCCCTGAATTTGTTTCATAAGTGCAAGGTGCTCTTGAGTAATGTATTTGTACGCTAGATCAGCAATAAGGTTTAGAATTTAAATGTGTCGACTTTTTAGTGTTTTTATAAAACATATTTGGTGTTTTTATGAAATCAAATAATAGGTAGCATTGTGCATATGAACAACAATTTTTAGAGATGATTTTGGCTTCCACCGATTTCCTTAGAGCAAAGGAAATGAAATACTAACTTGTAAGTTAATTCAGATCATGATTTCGAGTTGCTGTATCTTAACCACAGTGTTGAGCCTAATAAGAATTGCAAATCCATTTTATTTTCTTTGTTTTGATAGTGTTTTTAATCTCCAACTTATTTCAGTGGAATTTTGGTGTTGGAGTAAAGGAATCAGGAAGGAGAAGCTCCATGGTCTGAGAGTAATACCTGGGCAGTTATCAGGGTGGATGAAGATGAGTCTGAAATAAATACGTCTTTATTTAGTACATAGGTGACACTGGCTGCTTACCACATGTGTTGATGAAGGGAGGAACATCATGGGGCACCCTCCTTCACCCTAAGGATAAACCTGGTACTAAGTGTTGGGAGGATTCTCTTTTGTGGGGAGAGCTTGATTGGACATGACTATTCCAGACATCTGTCAGACCTGCTTTGTCGCTTGTTTAAATAGTAGCATAGTTTCCCTTTCGACCTTTTTCCTCTGGGAAAATACTGGAGCTTAGGAACTTACATGATTTGCTTCAGAAGTGGCTAGAATATTCCAGGTATCATTGCCCTATCATTCCTTAGTCTTTGTATTTTTATATATATTTACAGTTACACCATCTCTGTCCATACAAAACAGCCAGTTCTTCATCTCTGTCCACCCAAAACAGCCAGTTCTTTAAATAAACAAAGTCGCAAACAGCCTACAAATAGCTTGATAACCTGAGTTGGAGCCCCAGAACCCAACGTGGAAAGAGAAAACTGATACCCAGAAGTTGTATTCTCACCTCCAAATCTGTGCATTTGACTACATATTCAAATACACACACAATAATGATAAATAAAATTAAGTAAAAGCAATAATATGGAGAGTGATCAAGGTAGACACTGAAGCCAGTCTTTGATTTCCACACGTGTGTGCACATCCATATAACATATCCATACAACACAGGCCCACAAGAAACCTAAGGTTTCTATTTTTGAACATCAAACTTTGGAGGTTTTATATTTTGTTTCTTTTCATTACCGAACAAGAACATCTGTAAGAAAGTTCTCTGATTTGCTTGTATCTACCAAACTTCATTTCTGTGGCCTTTGACTGATGAGCCATTGATTAGAGTCAACTCAGGGGTCTGATCTCTGATAGTACATTAATAATATATACGCACTAAAGCTTCTTCTCAGAGAATATTTGAGCTTTGACATATTGAACAGTAGCACTTTAAATTAAATCTGCTGCCGTCAGTGCGTTAAAAAAACAAAACAACTGGATAGCTTAGAGATAGTGATTCATACATTACAAAGCAAACCTGAGGTCATATGTAGTTTACTAAGACAAAATATGCCCAGTGTGTTTAATTGTGGTAGGGGCTTGGATTGAATTTTTTAGTTATCACAACCTCAACATCTTTTTTTTTTCGAGTATCACAAAAGTTTATTTAGCAAAAAGTTTTTTTTTGTTTTTTTTTTAATGAAAATGTACACGACCCAATTCTACACCTAAGTCAAACAGTCCTTTGGGGAAGGATGTGAACTCCTCTGCCGAACAGCCATTGTTTAGACTCTTTCCAAGGCTTCTAACATGAGGATGCTGTTTCCTCGTATGACCACCATGCCGATGTCATTCTGTTGCCCACTAGTTGCCATCTCCACACACGCATCATTGACAAGATTCATAAAGGGATCAAAGCCCCGAAGTATTCCTTGTACATGTCTGCCACCATTTAACTTCAATGATAACTTCTTGTCCATAAATTTCTTCAGTTCAGGAGGGTGGGCCTTGCTCATGGCGGCTCTTCAGCGGGCTCGGCATGATGGAAAGACGTTGACAACCTCAACGTCTTTAATGCAAGAAAAAAAATTAAACTGTTTATCCCCACCTCCAGAGCTTTGATTTGGTAGGAGAGAATAAAGAAAAGAACGTAAAGTGATCTAATGGATTCTTTTCATACCATGAGGGTTAGTAATAAAGAATTATGGATTCGTCTGACTTTTCCAAGTTAGGAGGGCATCAAGATTAAAGGGATACTTCAGAATATAATGATCACCTAATTGAGCCCTGAGTTGCATTATCACTTCTTGTCTTGAAGATACTTTTGTGCTTGGTTATATTAGTGAGCACTCCTTTTTAGGAAGGAATTCCTTCTCAGTGCTGGATTAGTGCAAATTGGCACATAGCCCTGTTAAATATTTTTGCAGGGTAGAAGAGAGGACATAGTACATATTTTCACATACGTACAGGAGATTTTTGAAGAAATTTCTCTAGGGAAATGTCATGCGAGTCCCAGGTTTGGAGTACAAAGGTCTGCAGGGCTTCTAACTTCCTCTTCCCCCAGCTAGTTTGTGGCTTGTTCGGTTAACAGCTTTTTCCCCCCTGAATAGTCTACCTCTTCAATGATCTCAGACTTAGTTCTCATTCACACTCAGGGCAGTTTCATGTGAAGAATAGCTTTCGTAGAGCCACACGGTATCAAATGCTAGACAGCAGCCCTTAAGTCCGTAGTTTCCCTTCTCCCCTCGAGGCGAGCTTATGCTAGAAAGCACTGTTTCTTTAGAGCATGTGCTTCCTTTTCCTTTATCTCCCTGTCCAGAAAATTTGCCAGGCCCTGCCCAGAAACCGATGGATGAGTGTAGAGGGGTAAGAGTCAGCCTCAGAGGAGATCATTAACAGTCCCCATTACCCACCATCTATCTGACATCAACATATGCTTGCTGTAGACAGTGCAGGCCAACCTTCAGCATGACATTTCTGACCCTAGAATACTTGGCTGTAGCATGAAACATTCTAATTGCGGACTACAATGGAATCTGAAGTGAATTAGAACTTTAATTAAATTGCTTGTGTGCTTAATTGCATAATGCATTGCACAGTCCAAGTTTCAATTCCTTATTCGATTATAATGAAACTCCCCTCCAACTGAGTTTGTTTGGGAGTTTAAAACCAACTCTGAAAGTGTATTGATGTTTTAAGAGAATCCTTGGTCTTATAAAATTTCACCCTAAGAGATGGAGTGTTTTAGTATTAGGTTTGTATTGACTCTTGATATTGACATGAGTCTATATGTGCAAAACCCACAAAGGCTAAATCCCAAGGGCTTATGTTTAATTTAAAGTATGGCCAGCTGGCCATTGTGAACCGATCTGATAGCTTGACAGTCTGAAAATATGACTGGTTGTGAAAATTATCAAATATTAATTTTAAATGTTTATTAGTAGACTGTTTGCAGTTTGGTTTTTAAATTCATTTGGAAAGTGAGGATTCACAGTTATCTCAAATTTTCAATAATCCCCATTTCATGAAGGTGTTTGGAGGTTAAATGCCTAATGATTAATTTATGCATAAGTAATGTTCTTAATAATTTTGAGGAAAGGTAAGACAGCTGAGGATAATGTTAGAGATGAATAGTAATGAGGATGGAAAAACTCCAGGATTTAAATGTGGAGCTCATATTCATTAGCCTAAAAACAGAATAGGGAACTGGATAGAAAGAGACTTTGAAATATTGGAGTTCAAAGAGTACTGGACAAGGAGAAAGAAAGAGTTAAAGACAGATGTGACCACAGGACTTGGGCCTGAAATTTCAGTCATGCGTCTTTTAAAGAATGCTGAATATTATGTGTGACCTATCTCTGTCCCTTGTGGCAAGAGAAAGTGGAGGGAGTATAGAAGTTAATTGGGACATAAAAATAATACTATAATTAAATATTTTAGTTTCAGTTTCTACCTAGAAATAACAATGTGCTTCTCTTGGTCTGGTTTTCTGATGGTCTTTGGAAATACATTGGATGGATCCTACTCACTGTGTAACAGAGGGTATTTAAACATATATGTGTACGTGGACATACAGGATAGTTACCCTGTAACAGTTAATCATCATTGTGAGCTTGACTAAACTTAGACTCACTTTGGAACCACACCCTGGCTATGTCTATGAGTATTTTTCCAGAAACGTTTAAGTGAGGAGGGAAGGGTCTACCCAAAATGTGGGCAGCACTATCGTTAAAGTTTCAGACTGAAGAAAAAGGGGACGTAAGACGAAACTAACGTTTATCTCTTTCTGCTTCTCCACTATGGACACAGTGTGTCCTGCTGCCTCCTATTTCTGCGGTTACCACCTCTCCTCCACGATGGACTGTGCCACCAAATCGTGAGCCTAAATAAGCTGTCTTCCCTTCAGTCACTCCCAGTCAGGCATTTTGTCATGGCAGTGAGAAAGGTGACTAGTTCGGGTCTGTTTGTTAAAGCTTTCATGTGCTGATGTTGACTGGCTATTTCAAATTCTCTGTACTTTATTTCATCCTTGGAAATACACACAATGGTAACATAATGATTGGGATGAGTTTCATTGGGCTAATTATAAATGAAAGTACTGTTAGCATTCAGAATCTTCTAGAGGAAGCAAGACTGGCAGTGTGTGCTGGTTCAACAGGGTATATCCTCTTGTAAAGCTCACGGCATTAACTATGAACCCTTGATCAAAAAGTTCAGCCTCTGTGTGATCCCGGGAACTTGATTACTAGATTTTTCAGAGGAAGCCTTTTGATATTAAAAGCACAAGAAGCCAGAGCATTATTGGGTAGAGAATTGATTGATCACCATTGCCTTTCTCAAAGGCAGTTGGGAGACATGCCCTGGGAAGCTGAAAGGAGCCTGGCAGGAGCCTGGCAGCCCTTAGAGGTCAGCACTGCCTGGTGAGGAAAGTTAGCAGAGTACTCTTCTGAGCCAGGGCTCTTATGTGGGAATTCTTATTGTTTGTTACCTTGTGAGGATCAGAGCTAAGTACAGTTTAATAAAATTCTGCTTCAGAGTGATTTGTTTGTCTTCTGTGTGCAGTTTTCCCCCTGCTTTCCTTTTTCCTCTCTGATTGATTTATGTATCTGTTTGTGGACTCCTTTTGTGCCTTCCCCTGCTCTGAACCCAAAGCACTTTGCAAATATCAGAGCTCAAATTGTAAAAAGATCATTGATTTCCCCCCACAGCCCTGAAGGTAAGCTGTCACATATCATCATTTATTCCTGAGACGGGGGTATTGATAGCATAATATTAAATTCTTTCATTAGAGATTTTATTTTTTGTCTAGCAATAACCTAAATTTGAAGCATCTTGTGTTTGCCTTCATCTGCCAGAATTGCTATTTACAAGTACATACATCCCAGGATTATGTGGTTGCCTTGTTCAAGCTATCAGGAAAAGGGATCATATTTCAATTAACTATTTTCCTTGCCTTAAGACTTCTTTGGTAACTGCCAACTTATTACCCAGGAGACCCACAAAGTAGGCCTTTGACTAACTGGTTTACCCACAATGCCTAAACATTTTAGAGTTTGGCCAGAAGTGGGAAAACTCCGAGTGTCTTCTGGACCTAGTGTAGTGAGCTGTACTACTTTCTTCACATCCATCCACCCCTTACCATCTTCAAAGAAAGCTCTGCTCTGTATTATCTAGCCATTCCACCCAGATGACCATTGTGAAGATTTAAGGTCCTGCCCATTGTGACATGTCTCATACAGAAGCAGTCAGAAAGAGGAAAAATAGGGGACAGTCTATCATTTCTCTTTAGATAAGTTTGCTTTTTTTGTGTGATCTTAATGATGCAAGGGTGTGCCCTAAGCACTCCACTGATTTTTTACAAGAGTAAAATTTAATACCAACCTCTAAATCCATGTGACTATTTTGGTTGCTTTTGTCTTTAATTTCTGACTTTTTTTTTAATATCCCAATGTCATTGTCTCGATTTAGGTCTTGAGATCCTTCCACTTCCTTTGCAGAACTTTGGACTCAGCCAGCTTTGTAATATGATTTCTGGGGGTTTTCTGTCTCATATGTAAGGAGAACCTGACTATCTCCCTGGAGGCATTGGTGCACATTCATGACCCTTGGAACAAGAAAAAATTCCTGGCTGATGCTAGAATCTGACCTTTATCCAATATCACTGTTACGTTGTCAATATATTTCATGCTGCAACCAGATTGAATTCCTGGCAGTTGCAGAAGATAGTAGGACCCTTTAGACCTCTGAACCTTTCGTTGGTGCTTTTCACTGACTTGCTGTCTCTTCTCTCTTGAGGTGCTAGGGAATGCCTTGCTATTACTCAAGACTTAACAATAAAACATGGGGCGTACACCTCAAGATCTAGGTCGAGTTAAAGACGAGGTGAGCAGACAGTAGTAGTCCAGTAGATCAACAATATCCCTGAGAAACAACCAAAGGAACCACTTGGAATTTAAAACTTTTTCCATAACAAAAGAGACCAGCAGCAGAGCAGACAGCCCACAGACTGGGAGGAAATTCTGCCAGCCCCACTTCATTCATGGGGTTAATATGCCAAATTTATAAAGAACTGTAAAATTAGGTGCCAAAACCCTATTAATCAACAAATGGGCTAATGAGATGGGTAGAGAAGAAAGAAAGTATTCTTGACCAGGGATGGTAGTTAAGCAGAGAAGGGTGAGCACTTATGGGTACCTTGAAGTAAATGCATCTCTTTTGAGCCCATGATGGGATGATAATAGTAGAGCTATAATTTTCCTACGTAAAGCATGGTTTTCTTCATAATCCACATCATGATCTCCAAAGTACTTAATATTGTGAAGTGACTAAGAACACTGTGTGTTAATTGCTTAATGGACTTGGGCAAGTTGCTTGGCTTCACTGAGCTATAATTTGGGAATCACAAAATTGAGATAAAGTATCTCATGGTGTGCTTTGTAACATAGAAATGGGAATACTGTTCACTATTCATTCATCTCTTCCTGTCCTCTGCTAGGTGCAATGTGTTCTTTCCTATGTCTTATTCATTTAGTCTTAATTAAGTTCTTTGTTGATTAAGAATTATATTTGTTCTACTTCTGGGTAGTGGTGCTGCATGCCTTTAATCTCAGCACTTGGGAGGCAGAGGCAGGTGAATCTCTGAGTTTGCGGCCAGCCTAGTCTACAGAGCGACTTCTAAGACATCCAGAGCTACACAAAGAAACCCTGTCTTGAAAAACAAACAAAAAAATTGACAAAATAGCTATTCTACAAAAGAATGTGTAAATATGAAAGGCATCATTGTCTTGAGGGTTGGGCAGTACAAGCAAGCTAAGCAACATTTAATTATACCAGTATATCTTGAGACTCCAGAGAAAATTGGATCTGCTAAATTGTGGCTGCTCTATGAAGCCGATCGTTCATATATAGCTTCAGTTCACCAGCCAAAACATGGCTCCCAGATTGTTTGTCATATTGAATGCTTTTTCTGGGAAGTTGATGGAACTGTGATGGGATGAATAGAAGGAAACATCCTATGGTTGCAGCTGAGTGCAATGGGTGTGTGACCATAGGCACAAACACACATTCTGTGTGCTGGGGATGCTATTCTGCTCATTGTCTCAGGGATGGGCCCCATGAACAGCCTTAGAAACCAAGACTTCTTAAAGTACCCCTTTATTAAACTCAAGGTCATAGAAATGTTGAAAGCATTAACTTCGGAATTTACTAGGAAATAATTGAATCATGACACTTAGATGTTCTAGTGACCCCTGGAAAATTTATTGAAGCCTGCTAAGCAATGAGTTTTTAATCTGCAAATGAAGATACCAGTGCTTACTCTGCTGCTTGTAAAGTTACTTGAAAAAAGTCATGTATGGCAAAGGACCAGTGTGCTCTAGATATTCTGAGCACTTCGTGATGGCTGATACTGGGACTTCCTTCTTTCCTTCCAGATTAGTATTGGCTCAGGATTCTGGTCAATATTTCTGTACAGTGTTTGGGAACCTGTTTGATCAATTCTTACATGTTCTGGTTCCTGAGACCAAAAGACATTATCTTAGAAATAGAGGTTATCAAACGATGCTAAAGGTGTGTATATGATAGGAAATAAACAAAGAACTTTCCCCCATTCTCACACACAACTCAATGCAGAATATTTTATCACTAGTCACCTTCATGTGTGCAGCATCCTGGAGCATCTACAAACCTAGTCCTTTCAGGTAATTTTTTAATGCTGCTGTATTTAGACTAATTAAATCCCCAAACATCAGTGATCAAGTTAATTTTTGGTATCTCTTTCTTCTCTGAAAGTTGGAGTAGAATTCTAACTCTGTGGTCATCTGATTAGCAACAACCCCTGCCCCCCATTTCTGAAGCTGGCCAGTCTGGACATAGGCATAAGCTCATTAGAACAGACGATGTTCCTTTCAGGATATCACACACACCCACATTAACAGGTGTTAAACCAGGGTTAACAGTATTAATATAACAAAAGGTTTTGCTAGCAATTCAGTCTATAAGCTACCATGTCTTACCATTTCACACCTGCCTCCCTGAATTGCCCGTTTTTGAAGAGACCCAGGTCCAGAAAACTTCCGTTGCAAACTGGAAGGAACAAGAGAAGTCTAAGTGGAGGGTGGTATTGACAGGGGAGGGCTTGCTTACGGGTTGAATGTAGCTGCAGCATTTGTGTGTGTGTGGCAGGGGAATGTATGTGCATGCTCATGTGTGTGTTGGGGGTATGCATGTACTCGGGAGACCAGAGGAGGAATCTGGTGTCTGGTTTTATCAACCTCTGCCTTATTCCTCTCAGTAAATGGGAGTTAGGGGCTGGTAGCTATCAGGCCTCCCCCACCCCAAATCCACCCCGGATCCTCCTGTTTCTACTCCTCAAGCACGTTCCTAGTCATGTTCAGCTTTCCCTCCCACATAGGTACTAGGATTCAAATTCCAGTCGAATACTCCTCAACAAGCACTCTTACCTACTAAGCTGTCTCTCAGGACTTTTGTAGGTGGTTTAGTATTTGGTTGGGAAAAAAAGCCCCAGGAGTACTATATGTTGTGGGTACAAGTCAGGAATTAACCTCTGTGGTGAAATTTGGACATGTGGGACTTGATCTGGGAAAAGAGGCAAGACCATGAGGGAAGCTATTATGGGGGGGCACCTTGAGGCTTACTCATCACCCAGCCTTTTCTAATGCTGGGTCTTGGAAGGCTTCGAGGACTTGATTGAGCCCTCTTGGAAAACAACCCTCCAAGGTCAGAGACTTAATCCTATTTTTATTGCGTATTATCCAGTATGCAGTAGGTACTCGGTAAATATTATGAAGTTCTTTTGCTAGGATGTCTTGAGAACACTTTTGAGAAATTTTTGATAGACTATCATGGTGCCAGTCAGACTCTTGTGAGCTTTGTTTTAGGAGTAGCCGCCTGAGCTTTGCCCTTCTGTATGCTTTTTGTCTCATCTGGGACTTTAAATTATTTCAATATGGATAGACACTGTAGAAGAGGAAGTCCCAAATCACAAGACAATTTGAAGTTCATTGACAAGGACAGTGAGAAAAGTGTGCTCTGCAGAATATTTTAGTCTGAGTTTCTCTAATGTAATTAGTTTGGAGGGGGTAAAAGCAACATTCAGCAGACAGACTGGAGTAGAGGATAAATCTTATACTTCGCAGTGGAGAGTGAGACTGACTTACGCATCTGAACATCCTGAATCTCTCATGCACAACTAACTCTGCAAAAAACAGGCTGCCTTGAAATACCCCTTTCCTACTCATTCTTTTTTTTGACATTCATGTAGGAACCTCACTGGGATAGCGTGCCCAGTTCAAACCCAAGGTTTGTGGGTCACAATACCCATTTGCCTTCATGTCCCAAGTGAAGGCATTATTTGCAATCACAGCTGCATCTCAGGTTTGGATTCATTTTCCTTAAAAGTATTTGGGAGGTGCTATCATCGCATTTTGTAGGAAGGATTCAGGAAGAAACAATTTGGATGCTCTGGGATTAGAGGGAGTAAAAGTAAGCTGAGGCTCCTGCTTGAGGGTGAATGGCTAGTGTTTGACACTGAGTTTCTTTCAGAAGGTTCAAGGTCCCCCAGGCTCCCTGCAGTCACAAGGGCATTGCTGTTTTCTCCTATAGATGGGTGTGTCTGCATCTGTTTGGACTTACCTGCCCCTAATTTGAAAGCACCATTTGCACTGTGTGTCTTTCCTTCTCTTTGCTGTTTCTGTTTTTCGGCGCCATCTTCCTTTTCTGCTTGGTCCCATGCCCCTTCATGTCTGCTGGCTCTGTCCATGGGGGTGATTTGCTTTCTCAATCCTTTCTGTACATTCCATCTTGCTCCACCGCTGAAAGCTTTCTGGAATTTGGTTGTATTATTGGCCGGTGGTTCTCACATTCACCTCTTGTCTTAGTTACTTTTCTGTTGCTGAGAAGAGACAACCATGACCAAGGCAACTTATAGAAGAAATGTTTCATGGGGGGCTTGGTTACAGCTTCAGAGGGTGAATCCAATACTGTCATGGCAGCAAACATGGGAGCAGACAGGCAGGCCTGGCCCTGGAGCATTAGCTGAGAGATTATATATGATCCACAAGTTAGAGACACAGAGAAAGAGCTAACTGTGAATGGTGTGGGCTTTTGAAACATCAACATCTACCCCCAGTGACACACCTCCGCCAACAAGGTCACACCTCCTGATCCTTCCCAAACAATTCTACCAATTTGGGACCAAACATTCAAATATATGAACCTAGAGGGCCATTCTCAGTCAAACCACCACTTCTGTAGCAGCCTGTGTCCTATTCCAAGAACACCCAACATACTAGAATAGACATACTGCCAAACAGGTGTCTTGAGACGAATCATATTACCTTAATCAATCTGCTAAATTTCCTTCCCTAGCCCTGTTATCTATCCAGATCTAGCTCGGCTACTATATGTCACTGTGGTCTTGAATAATGATCCTATTCATGCTTCTTTAATCTGCCATAAAACTTTGGTCAACACCTCACGATCTGTCCCCCCAAACAAATGTTTGCCTAAGGCAATCCTCAGAACCCCAGTCCCTCCCGTCCCATTCTAACACAAATCTCTGTTGTTTCACTCCTGCCCTCACCCATCAGTGATGTCCAGAAGAAGACAGCCACCTGGCCTCTCAATGCCTGTCCTCAGTGACCTCTAGTTCTTGTGCTGAAACTGACTAAAGCAGACCCTAAGTACTGCTCAGATTGTCTTGTCGTCAGTTGTTGAATATGAGTCTTCTGCCTTCAGCTTGTGGGGAGCTCAAAGGGACAGGTATCTTATAACCCATCCATCCTGCCAAGCCTAGAATCTTAACAAACAACCTTTTAAAGCATGTCTTTTGGGTACAGAGAGATAATACAATGTTTAAGTCTGCTTCCCGCCCTTCCAGAAGACCCATATTTGGTTCCATGTCACATGAGTTACAACTGGCTGTAACTCCAGTTCTGCTTGCATGCATGTGGCATGGTGCCAGCACATGTACGTGCATACACGCGCACACACACACACAGACACCAAATTTAAATACATTTTAAATCTTTCAAAAATATAGTTATTGGTCATTTTAGCAAGTAAGTTTTACAAGTTACTATACATATGATTACTATCCTTTAATGAATGGATTTAACATTTTAAAACTCTTTAAAAATGAGTTTTGATTTTGACTTAAGTGATAATGAATATATCGAAATCTTTCTCAGTTTATAGTGAAGTTTTTTCTACAAGACTGGTATCTACGCACATATGTGACAATAATAGTTAAAGAAGTGCTCGTGAACTTGAGAAATGGGCCCAGGGGGAGTGCAGGGGAGAGGGTGGAAATAATATAAATAGAAATTCAGTGCTCATGTTTGAAACCCTTGAAAAAGTAAGTTAAAAATAATGAAGCAACATTAAAACAGGTTTTGTATGTAAAGGATGAAATGTTTATTACATTTTTTTCATGCATTATTATTTTAGACATTTAAAGGGAAGCATTAGAAAGCCTGTCATTTTCTTCTTTTGTTCCTTAAGGTTTCCTGGAAACAGTATTGACACTCTTCTCAAACACATTTAATAGCCAATACTGTATTAGTCATAATTTAAAATTTGCTACAGTTTAAATTCATGTTATCTTTGTTGTTTGAATTATGTAACTAGTGTATTGGGTCAGAGAGTGAGAATCTTGAGATACCAGTCCTTACCTAGAGGGCAAGACATCTTGTTTAAACACTAACACTGAGATGCCTCTCTTTGTTTTCCTCTCTCGACTCACTGACAGGCAAATGGACAATGTATTTTACTGGGAGAATTGAAACAAAGCAGTGTAGCCTAGCTTAACAGTAAATCCATGATTATAGGTGTCAGATAAATAAATTCACTGCTGTATTCCCAGAGTTCTAAAGTGGCTGGCCCATAATAAACCCTCCATTTGTTTACCATACGAGCAAACGGATTGTATTGTTAGCAAAGAGAAGTTTTAAAATGTGTATTACAAGAAAAGCTTTTTTCCCATTAATTTTTCAGGGTGTAGGTGTGTCCTCATGTATGTCCCTCTACCCTGATAACGTCTTTTAGTTTTCTGCTCAATATTTGTCAAAAATAATAACAGAATCAGCATCTAACATATAGTGATTTCCACCATTTTATCAGTAGAATCTATCAAAATGTGCATGTATATTTTTGTTTGTCCTCTCATCAATTGTGAGTCACACAATGACACAATGGGCACCAATAAATGGGGTCCCTATTCCTTCTCCCACTCCTGAATGTTGGCCTTTGACTTCAGGAAGAGAAGATCTGATTGTTTAATTAAGAAAGTAAAAATAGAAAGAACATGTTGGATGCCAAAAAAGAACCTCATTTCAAGTCTATAAGAAATATAACCCAAATTACCCATAATCTGACATTTCCACTGTAAATTTATTATAGACTTAACTGAGTTTACATTTCATTCAATAATTTCCTTGAAATGTCACTGAAACATAGTGATGGATGTATATTTGAAATTACTACAAAACCAGCTTTGAATGAAATGAAGCAATGTAATATATAATAATAGATAGGAAAATACTATTTTTCAGAGCCAAATGTTATCTTTTTTATTGGTATTTTGGACATCTTTATTTATTTCCCTAGAGAAGAGACTGCATGCTTTGGAATATAAGAAATTAAACTTCCTGCAATTCACACATTTGCTTTGCTTTCCTTCCTTCCTTCCTTCATTAATCCTTAGGAATAACTTCCTTCTGAACTCTATTATTTTTAATTTTTTTGAAGGACCCGATTGTTTTCCTTTTTTCTTCATTTTCTTTGTCCTTGCAAATAACCAGCTGCATAATTAGTCTACCATGTTGTTAAGGGAAGAGCATTGTGAAAGAAACAAGCAAGAGCTGTGTATTGTTTACTGAAAGATCATGTGGATGTATTTTTGGTAATTATCTATTATTGACATAGGGGATTCAATTTCAGTTTCACAGAGTAGGCCATTTTTAGATATTTAGATTTTGTTTTGGAAATTTTCAGTTAGAGAAAAACATTTAAAGATACTCTGAATGTTTTATGTTTATATATGTATGTATGTATGTATGCATGCTTGTATTATAGAAAATCACATACATTTGAGATGTAAAATGATTAGTCTCATTTTAAGCCTTAGATTAAGAATGTTTCTTCATAAGTGGAGATTTTAGAATTGTCCCTGATTTGACAGCCGGAGTCAACTCTTGTGATCTTTAAAAGCTAAAACCATTATGGTGCGTGTGCCTGTGTGTGTACACACTCATGCACATGCCATAGTGCTAAAACCATTATGGTGCATGTGCCTGTGTGTGTGCACACTCATGCACATGCCGCGGTGTACACGCCGAGGGCAACTTTCAGCCATTGCTCTCCTTCTGCCCTGGGTTCCAGGGACTGAACTCAAATTGTCAGGTTTGTGCAACAGAGGTTTACCCACTGAGCCATCTTGCTGGCCCCCTTCTGATGTTCTTTACTGTTTAGTTGGTGGTTCTGAGAGTATAAGAAGCAGTTTACCAAGTCAGATCCGTGGCCCAGCCGACTCACTGCTGTGTTCTGTAGTCGGGGATGTGTGGGGAATGAGAGATCTTGTGTGCCAGAAAACATGAGGTCTTCTTTGGCCCTTGTGGATTGCCTGCACCTGATCTCCCTTTAGCCTTGATGGAGGACACTACTGTTACTCATGTTACTCAGCATCTTTACACTCCTAATGTCCTGTTTTGTTTTAGAGATGATTTGCAGTGGACACTCATTTTCCTTTTGGCTGCTCCTGTAGAGCAGACTATCACTGCTCCGCTCTACCCTTAAATCTGTGATTCTTAGGGAGTGTGGATGGAGACACTGCATGTCCCTTACTCCATTTTGAGCTGGTGAGCTCTGAACACTTATATGTGGCTTTCTCCAGATGAGATGCCATTTGGAGGTATCTTTGACTTTTCTTAGTTTTGTTAGTCTTTGGTTTCTTTTCTTGAGTTTCCCTAGTCATCACAATAATGCCATTTCCAAATGAGAATTTTGGGTACTCTGTATTCTCAAAGCATCTTTCCTTCATATCTGCCTTGTCATGTTGCAGTGGTTAACTCTTGAAATGAAAGATTGAGTGATATAATGAGTTCAGGAACTTTGTTTAATTCATAATAATTGTAATATGCATGTTTTTATATCGAGTATGCTCTTTCTTTCCCCTTTCCTCTTTTTGAAAACAGAATACAGCTATGTAGCTCTTATTTGCTTGGTATTTGCTGTGTAGGCCAGGCTGACCTTAAGCTTATGATAACTCTGCCTGAGCTTCATGAGAATTAGGATCGTAGACATGCACCATTCATTGCTCCTTGCTCCTTTCTTTTCTTTTTAATATCCCTTATCACATTATAGAACTATTTGTAATAACTATCTAGTTTGTTGTCATTTTTATCAGAAGCATGTAAGATCTTCTCACTGTTGCCTTAAAAGAAGGAGCAGGGTGTCTTTGTGTAGACCAGGCTGCCCTTGGTCTCCCAGCCCTCCTGCCATAGCCTTCTGATTGCTGTACTTACATATGTGTACTTCCATGCCCTATGTATGATACATTTGGTTTAATTTATTCTTTCGCATCTGTTGAAATGAACAATACTTTTTAGTTCATTACTAATATGATGAATTGTTTTTAGCATGCACATTTTTTTAAAGTTTTGAGGAGTAACAGATGTAAATAGATATCCTGAATCTAAAATACAATTTTTAAAATATCTGCTGGTAGACAGCTTAGTTTCAGTATTATTACTTAAAATAATTTATTGCTGCATAAGTAGCAGAGGTTAAGTAAAGGTTAATAGGAGGATCCAGTAGAAACATCCATCTTGTTATTTTGAGAGTAAAATATTTTAACAATAATTATGATTGTTCAATATCTTCTCAAAGAATAATTGGAAAGTAACTTTTCTGAACTTGAACAATAAACATACCCATATCTACCCATACATATTACATATCTGTGGACTGTGGGTAGACAAAGCCAACTGTATTCAGGGTTTTGGTTTTTGAATCACCAACGTTTGGTTTTATCTCTCACTTTAGTTATACTAGGATGGAGCCATTAGTTCGTATATTTTGAATAATTGTCCAACTACCTACACTGGAGAGATTTAAATACACGTAATACCATTAGGGCCGGAGATAAGATGTTATCTTACGTTGATTATCATATTATTTCCTATGTAACTGAATGGTCACGGCTCTTTTATATGACTTCCTTTGGCTAGTATTTGCTTTCTGTGTTCTAATACTATTTTGATATTGCAGTGGTTTATAAGTTAAAGTCTATGGTTAAAATAGAGAAAATGTTAATTTTAATTTAACATTGTGTGTGTGCAGACATGTGTGCGTATGTGTGTGTGTGTCTGAGGGGGTAACTTTAAGGATGAATTTTTAGACTTTGGTTACTGTTTTAGGGAAGGGGAAACTGGAATGAAGAAGTTAAGAAAAAATGAACACAGAGTATGAAGGAAAGGGAAACGTGATTCTGAAATTGCTAGGTCGGAAGATGAAGTGGATGGATCAGACATGTCAGATTGGTGTGTGGATGGGTTTATGATGTGCTACATTTAAGATCCTGAGGGAGAAGTTGGGAGGGAAGGTATCTGGGCTGGTGGGAGGCAAGCAGGTCTCAGCTTGGATCTGTGCTGGGGCTAGATAAGAAGAGACTACCTCAGAAGAGGTGTGAAGAGCCGGAGGACTATGAACACACCTCTCTCAACACACACTTAATTGCCTTTGCATTTATTAAAAATGGAACCGGTGCAAAGTGAAAAAAATAGGAATATATTTTTTCAGAAATCTGTGAGACTGTGTCCGAATTCTCCAAAGTTAATGGTCTTACTGTTGAAGAATATGTGTAGCTGCATGACTGAGCTAACTTGGTTCCTTCTC